>OZ008369.1:171279297-171449406 GCA_963931995.1 Phaonia tiefii | reverse complement strand
AGTAGCTGAAATAGTGGCTTCGTTATTCAACATAAATCTAGATTGCAGAAGTTCATAGTCATGCAAAGAAATTTCACCCATTGCAATGCGTGATAAGCAATCTCTAAAACTCTCCTGTTCAAAGCCAATCTGACGCATAATTTGGGTTAGTTTGAATACTTTTTTGATGTGCCTGTATACTATTTGGCCTTGAATAGCGATCAGGTTATTGCTTTTAAGCACACCATATAATGGAATATCGCCAACTGGTTGGAGTTGATTGAAATCACCGAAGAAAAGCACAATAAACCCTCCCATTATTTCATTGAGCGGCGTAGCTAATCTCAATTTCTGGTCCACTTTCCCTAATAATTTCAATCCGATCATTGAAAATTCATCGATAATGATAATTTTTATAGCAGACATATCATCTTGAAACTGTCGCAGTTTCTCTGATGATAATTCACGACCGTTGTATGCTGAAATTCGTAATGCACAGTGTAGAGTGTGACCATTTATGTTATTTGCAGCAACTCCTGTAGGTGCCATCAACAAGACTTCGTCAACTCCTACCTGATTTACAATTTCATTGATAATGCATGACTTTCCAGTTCCAGCAGAGCCCATGACCAATGCTAATCGCTCTGATACCTCATTATTCAATGCAGAATGCACAAAATTCACAACATCAGACTGCTCGAAAGTCAACGTAACTGTGTTTCTTGAAGCAGTACTGCAACGAGTAAATGGATCTTTGGCAGATTTAATGAAATTTAAGTTACTAAATATATTGGGATATTCTTCCAATCCTTCATTCCAGTTCATTGCTCGATCAATCTCCCGATAACCTAGCTCTGTTTGTTGAGGGACTGCTGCAGGCATCACAGCCGCAAGCACCATCCATTCATGTGGATCATGTTCGTTCTCAGGAACATCTACATCTTCTTCTTCAGTAACAGAAAGTGCTGGCAATTCCCATATGTCAATTGGCATCGCTTCAAAACTTTCCTTCCACATCTGATGTGTTTTCACTTGACTCATATTTCTCCAAGGTATGTAACACAGAAGCTTTTGCTTGCACAATATTTCGTCTGTTTCTTCGGACTTTCCAAAAGAAACTTTGGGTATTACTTGGACAACTCTTTCGGTTCGATAGCAACTGCCAGATGGTGAATACTTCTTAGCGAATTCAATCAGCGTTAGGCTGCTCTTGTTTTCATGGCGGTTTGCATATGCAGTCAGTAGTTATCGTCAAACCTCTTTGCCTATTAATTTCATTTTTGCGGGTAGCAAAACAAAATGTAAACAATAAAAAGCAAAACAAAAAACACACACGTACATCATTGTGCATCGACAGGTTTAGTTCATAGAGTAAATTTATAGTAGATCCGCCATTTGTCTCATCTGACGTTTCCTTTCACACTCTTCGTGATGCGGTCGGTGTGATAGAGAGATGTTTGACGAAAAGTGATATACACCAGGTGGAATTACAATAACTTCTTGCTTTAATTTTTTATGCCATTTTGGTGAAAAACTGTGAAATTTAAATGTGTTTTAAACTTTTTTATTGACTGTTATTGTTAGCATACATTTGTGTTGTATTTAACACATTAATTTTAACACACAAAACGAAATGCCGTTGTTGTTATTTTGTTCGTTGTTTTGAACCATTGCCTCTATCTGGTATTAGTAAAGCAATTCTTTTCAACATCAAACGTATACATCACACGAGGACAAAAACTTAGAGCTCTCGAAAAACCAATAGCTATAATTAATGATCCAAGAGGCGCCTTAGCTTCTAATGATGAAGCAAAAGGTTTATGTTGCAAGCTGCATCTTTGTAAGGGAGCACAGGTTATTCGGAGGCAAAATCTGTTTACTGCTGCAGGTTTATGTAACGGAACCATTGGACATGTTACGGACATTCTATACACACCTACAGGAGATAGCACATACGTTGATGAATTTCCAAAATGTGTTATGGTACAATTTGGCTCTTATTCAGGTCCAATGTACAACAATAGCAAAATTCTACCCATTGTGCCAATAACAGCATCGTTTCAAAAAGGTGCACAGACATATACCCGTAAGCAGTTTTTTTTCTTTTCAGTTGAAAGTCTGATATTGACGAAAACGGATCGCTTAACTATCACACAACGCATAAAAACTAGGGCATGGGATCAGATGGCTTTCTGGGTATTATATTTTTTCGAAATATTTATAGGTCGATGCAGTCGCACAGGTAAACCTATGCTTACATCATAAACTGGAGCGAAGTATGAAAACATACATTTAACATTTAAAATTTTTCTAAAGTAAATTATGTTTATTTTGTAAAAAAAATAGATTAACAGTTGTTATATGCGAATGATGTGATATACATAATTAAATGAGAGCTTCGAGACGTTGCAATTCTAGTCGCTTTTCTGTCAAACCTTTTTTGTCATTAATTTTCTTCAGCCTTTCAAAAGAGAACGGTTCTAAAAATAACCCTTGAATCGACCGTACTCGTGAGAGGGCAACGTATGTCATTCCCAATGCAAACTCAGTATTTCCTAGATCAATCACAGCTTTATCCAACGTTATTCCTTGAGATCTGTGAAACTGCTTACGGGTATATATCTGTGCACCTTTTTGAAACGATGCTGTTATTGGCACAATGGGTAGAATTTTGCTATTATTGTACATTGGACCTGAATAAGAGTCAAATTGTACCATAACACATTTTGGAAATTCATCAACGTATGTGCTATCTCCTGTAGGTGTGTATAGAATGTCCGTAACATGTCCAATGGTTCCGTTACATAAACCTGCAGCAGTAAACAGATTTTGCCTCAGAATAACCTGTGCTCCCTTACAAAGATGCAGCTTGCAACATAAACCTTTTGCTTCATCATTAGAAGCTAAGGCGCCTCTTGGATCATTAATTATAGCTATTGGTTTTGACGTAGTATACGTCTTACCTTACGGTATGAGGAGTCATGTCAGGTTTTTATTGTTGTAATCTTTATTTCATTGAATTTGAGGAAACGGCTAGATGAATTTTTTTAAATTTTTTTTTATAGGTAAATGATGTTGTTGTGGCCGTCGGTGGTGCAATGGTTAGTGTGCGCGGCTCCTGTACATGAGATCCTGGGTTCGAACCCAGCTCTGACCACCTTCAAAAAAATTTCTTTCGACGGCGGTCACCTCGCATAGTGACGGCGACACTATCGAGTATATAGCCATGAAAAACCTTCTCAAAATACCGTTCGGAATCGGTGTAAAACTGTAGGTCCCAATCAGTGAGTGAAAACTGGAAAGCGCACAGTTCAGTGATTGTGAGAAGTTCTCCCCGGTCCCTTCATGGGATGTAATGGGAAACCATTTTTTTTTTTTTTAAATGAAGATGTTATCTTTCGTTTGATATACATTTCATATTGGTTGATATCTTCCTAATATTTAAATTTCTCAAATGAAAATTGTTTAAAACACATATACTCAAACATATGTGTGGTGTTTGGTTGAGTGTTTTTGGTTGCTCTACATTGCTTAGGAACATGGCAACATGTATCTAGTAAAAAGTGAAACAAACAGTAAGCTAACGTAATAAAGCTTTTTTGCGAAAGCTTCAATAAAGCTGTTGTAACATTAATTTTGAATTGTAAAGCGTAAAGCTTTCGCACAACGCTCGAATGCTAATGCGAAGACTCGATAAGGTAAACCTTTTTTAATATTAGGGCGGCCCTCTCAACATTCGCAGAACTTATTTCAATAAAAATATTAATTAAAATACATAAATTAAATTAAGTTTAAAAAATATGTTTTCTATCTTATCGGATGGCGTATTCTACGTTAAACTTAATGGCCGTGTCTCTGACACAGCCTGCAGGGACAGTCCGTGGCCGAAGGCCTCGGACAACTGTCGGCTGTATTTTTTTTCGAGAGCTCTAAGTTTTTCCTGATTGTATTCTTCAATTTCTGCATTTGTAGAGATAAGCCGTAGCACATTTGCAGTAGCTGAAATAGTGGCTTCGTTATTCAACATAAATCTAGATTGCAGAAGTTCATAGTCATGCAAAGAAATTTCACCCATTGCAATGCGTGATAAGCAATCTCTAAAACTCTCCTGTTCAAAGCCAATCTGACGCATAATTTGGGTTAGTTTGAATACTTTTTTGATGTGCCTGTATACTATTTGGCCTTGAATAGCGATCAGGTTATTGCTTTTAAGCACACCATATAATGGAATATCGCCAACTGGTTGGAGTTGATTGAAATCACCGAAGAAAAGCACAATAAACCCTCCCATTATTTCATTGAGCGGCGTAGCTAATCTCAATTTCTGGTCCACTTTCCCTAATAATTTCAATCCGATCATTGAAAATTCATCGATAATGATAATTTTTATAGCAGACATATCATCTTGAAACTGTCGCAGTTTCTCTGATGATAATTCACGACCGTTGTATGCTGAAATTCGTAATGCACAGTGTAGAGTGTGACCATTTATGTTATTTGCAGCAACTCCTGTAGGTGCCATCAACAAGACTTCGTCAACTCCTACCTGATTTACAATTTCATTGATAATGCATGACTTTCCAGTTCCAGCAGAGCCCATGACCAATGCTAATCGCTCTGATACCTCATTATTCAATGCAGAATGCACAAAATTCACAACATCAGACTGCTCGAAAGTCAACGTAACTGTGTTTCTTGAAGCAGTACTGCAACGAGTAAATGGATCTTTGGCAGATTTAATGAAATTTAAGTTACTAAATATATTGGGATATTCTTCCAATCCTTCATTCCAGTTCATTGCTCGATCAATCTCCCGATAACCTAGCTCTGTTTGTTGAGGGACTGCTGCAGGCATCACAGCCGCAAGCACCATCCATTCATGTGGATCATGTTCGTTCTCAGGAACATCTACATCTTCTTCTTCAGTAACAGAAAGTGCTGGCAATTCCCATATGTCAATTGGCATCGCTTCAAAACTTTCCTTCCACATCTGATGTGTTTTCAGTTGACTCATATTTCTCCAAGGTATGTAACACAGAAGCTTTTGCTTGCACAATATTTCGTCTGTTTCTTCGGACTTTCCAAAAGAAACTTTGGGTATTACTTGGACAACTCTTTCGGTTCGATAGCAACTGCCAGATGGTGAATACTTCTTAGCGAATTCAATCAGCGTTAGGCTGCTCTTGTTTTCATGGCGGTTTGCATATGCAGTCAGTAGTTATCGTCAAACCTCTTTGCCTATTAATTTCATTTTTGCGGGTAGCAAAACAAAATGTAAACAATAAAAAGCAAAACAAAAAACACACACGTACATCATTGTGCATCGACAGGTTTAGTTCATAGAGTAAATTTATAGTAGATCCGCCATTTGTCTCATCTGACGTTTCCTTTCACACTCTTCGTGATGCGGTCGGTGTGATAGAGAGATGTTTGACGAAAAGTGATATACACCAGGTGGAATTACAATAACTTCTTGCTTTAATTTTTTATGCCATTTTGGTGAAAAACTGTGAAATTTAAATGTGTTTTAAACTTTTTTATTGACTGTTATTGTTAGCATACATTTGTGTTGTATTTAACACATTAATTTTAACACACAAAACGAAATGCCGTTGTTGTTATTTTGTTCGTTGTTTTGAACCATTGCCTCTATCTGGTATTAGTAAAGCAATTCTTTTCAACATCAAACGTATACATCACACGAGGACAAATGTCACAAATTTGGTGAGTGAAAGATTTTCTCTACCCATATTTACTATATGGTTTAGTTGGTGTGTGGTTTTTGTTTTTATACTCATAATGATGATTAAATTTTCATGATGATGACGTTTGTGAAGTTATAATGAATTTTATAGGGTAAAGAGTGCTTCTACGGTATAATTTTTTTGCTCTATAACCACCTTTGCATCAATAAGAATTTATTGAAAAAACAAATTTTTTTAATCGCACATATGGTCAACCCCTGATGCTGTTACGAACATTTCACATATCAAGTCGTATTATAAGGAGCTACGCTCCAATTAACAAAATTTAAATAATTTTTGATAAATGTATTGTTTTTTATATATGGCCAAAGTTTATGAACTGCGATAGGTGTAATTTAGGATTAGTTATGAGCAAGTTTGGAACCTATAAATAATATAGCACTTAAAATATGCAGCTATATTTGCAGTTTTCCAAAAAAAAATATTTCCCGGTAAGTCCCATGCACATATTGGGAAAAGTTACTCACTCCCATGGAGAAGAGATTCGTTGTCACAACTATATTTACAGCCAACTAAAATTTGGCGGTTCCTTGGACTATCACATTATTCAGTTGTGATTACCAATAATTGTGTTCTTTATCACCAAGTGTTGTGCATATCAATTGATTTGTAATTCAGTTTTGGTTGCAAGAACTGAAATGTTTAGTTGAAGCCACAGCATCAAGCAATAAATGTGATCTGACAAACAAGTTTTAGTTGTAGCAATCAAACTATCGTGTAGTGGGCGAATATTCTATTAGTTGGATGAACGAAAAATGTAAAAACTAATTCGGTTGTACCAAATAATATATTGGTAGGCTCAACTAATTAGGTAAAAAAAAAATGGTTTCCAATTACATCCCATGAAGGAATCGGGGAGAGCTTCTCACAACCATTGAGCTGTGCGCTTTCTAGTTTTATACTCACTGATTGGGACCTACAGTTTTACACCGGTTCCGAATGGTATTTTTGAGAAACATTTTCATGGCTAAATACTCGATAGTGTCGCCGTCACTATGGGAGGTGACCTCTGTCGAAAGAGATTTTAAGGTGGTCAGAGCAGATTTTAAGGTGGTGTTTGCTCTGAGAGTGCTCCGCATGCACACAATCTGACAATCTGTGTTTCGCAGTCGTACACATCTGTATTCTACATAGGGGTGGGTCACCTTTATCATTTAGGGGTATGAGAAATAGATGTTGGCCGATTTTGAGACCTACCCGATATGCACACAAAATATCATACAAATCGGTCCAGCCGTTTCGGAGGAGTTTAACGCCAAACAATCCGTGATCGCAGTCGGACAAACTGTGTTTGGATGTATTAGTCCCTACCCGCGCCTATAGATGTTAACACATTAAAAATCGCTAAAACTCACATATGTATGGATGTGTGACCGAGTTATAGGCATTTTTATTTCAGCGTTATTCATATTTTGATGATTTTTTAAACACCATATCTTCTTGCATACGATGGATCACTTTATGAAAAATCCTTAGAAACTCGTAAAAAATAGTTTTGTTTTCGATTGGACGCTTCGTTTTCGAGATATTGCCATAGGGGTGTTTTAGCGATTTTTGATGTCAGAAATTTTAGTTTTAGCTATTTAAAAAAAAAAGCGATGCCGTATTGAAGACAACCATAGGTGAAAGACGACTCCTAATTTTAATATTTTTGCGATTGGACGCACCGTCTCCGAGATATAGCCATTTTTTTATTAGGGCGATGTTCTCATTTTGGAGATTTTTGAAAATTTGAGAATATGTATTAACTGTCAAAAACAGAAAAATTCCTTGCGTGACGTACGCGTCCAGCCAGTTATAAAGACAGTACAGTTTTAAGCAACAGCCGACAGTGTCGTTTCGTTAAATTTCGTGCTCTGATTTTTTGTTTTTACAATGGAACTGATGTACTCTGCAAAATTAGACATGTATTCATATTTATATGTTTGTATTGTCAAACAATATGCCAATAAAAATTAGAAAAATTTTCAAATACAAATATATTTCCCAATTTGTAAAGTCGTTCGCGATGTTTTGCTTTTTTCTCAAATTACTACGAAACGCCACCGATAGCGCCGATGGCTGAACTAGTAGAGGTTGACGCAGTAGGATTTGTTGTAATTGTGTGAACCAACAACAGGCATTTAGATTTTGTTTCATGACTAACCGTCAAATTCAACACAGATCCATATGAACAAACACAGTAAACAAAAAAGAACAACAACAAAATACACTGAATTTAACAGATGGAGTCATAAGAAAGCAAAATCAGTTGTTCTATTGCGCCAACCTTTACTAGTTCAGCCATGATCTGGCCGCTTATGTCAAATCTCTTGCCGAAGTTACTGTCATTGGAAAATCAGAGACAGTGGCGAGGCAACCCTATCGGTCTTTTATGACCTCACTCAAAATCAAGTTAACTTTTTGCTAACTTATTTACAACTGACTTCTAGCTAACTCAAAAGCTATACAGACTTTAGTCAATTGTTTTTTCCAACAATCGGGCTTCTTCTCGATAAGTAATGAATTAGCTTTTTGCTCACTCAAAGCTGATGCAGATGTAAGTAAACATTAAGCCATAGTAATAAAATTCAAAGAACAAAAGAAGAGAAGAGAATAAAAAACAACATAACTGTGAATATACATAGATGTGTTTTCGTTTATTTCTTTCAGTTTAGCTCGAAGTTTCAGGAGACACGTGCCAGTTCGAGAAAGTCAAAATAAAAATATAAAATATTAATATGCATATTTTTCTATATTTTTAATTTCCGAAGACTGAAATATTAAAATTTTTATATAATTTTAGCTCCATAAAAAAGTATTAAAAACATGTTTTTTTAATTTTTATATTACAGTTTTGCTGACTCAAAAGCTAACTCATTTTCCTTGTTAAATCCTATTCAGTTTTTACATGTGATGTCATCAGAGTGAGTTAGTACTCCCTCACTCTGCAGAAGTTTCAGTTAACCACAGGCTAGCTGACTACAAGCTTATCATTAGCTAGTCAGTTTTTTATGCGCCAAAAACTAACTCATAGTGAGCTAGCTTGTGGTTAACTGAAACTTATGCAGAGTGAGTGAGTACTGTCTCACTGCAATGCCGTCATGTGTAAAAACTGAATAGGATTTAACAAGGAAAATGAGTCAGCTTTCGAGTCACTTGTGACTCACCTTTGACTAACCACTTGTTAGCTTGAAGTTAACTCAATTCCCGACAGGGAAGTGAGAGAAGTGTAAGTGTGGTAGTAAAAATGTGTGAATGTATTTCTACTGTCGGAGCAAAACTGGCCCGTGTAAACGCCAGGTTAGGAACCCGTAAAAAATTTTAATTTTTTCGATTGGACGCTTCGTTTTCCAGATACAGACAGTTTTTCTAAATTTTTCATATTTTCGACCAAAAATGGGGATCCAAAGTTTGTTTTGGACAATGACTGGGGATATATTAATTATAGTGTACGTGGTTAAAAAGGGGTAAAAATTGACGAAAATGGGTTAGACTTCGAAAAGCAATAAAAATCGTTTGGAATGTTTAAGAATTGTGGCTGTGGGTAAAAAGGGGAATAAATTGGTAAAAAGAGTATAACTTGCAATAACGGCAAAAATATTGAGAAATGATTAGAAATTTATTAAAAATAATGTGTTTGGTAAAAAACCTGTAAAAGGGTCGTGAAAGGGTACAACTTCAAAATGCGAGGAAATTTGTTTAGAATGATTTGAAATATGTTATATGGGCAAAAAAACGTAACAGGGGTAAAAAGAGTAAAACAAACAAAAAAACTTAAAAGTGCAAAAAAAATTGGCATCATTGGGAATATGTAATATATCAAAGATACTATATGAGTGAAAGGGTAAATTTTAAAAACATTAGTTTGGAATGATTGGGAATGTGTTAAGAAAAGTGTTTGCGGCTAAAAAAGGATAGAAAGGGTAAATATTGGAACAACGAGAAATTTATTTTGTAATGATTGGGAATTTATTCAAAAAATGTAGTGTCTAAAAAATGGATTAACTTCAAAGAGAGTCAAATTAGGTGAAACGTAAAGAGGCAAAAAAAGCAAATACAGTCAACGCTCGGTATATCGCATGATATATTGTCAGGCCTATGCGGTATAGTGAAAAATTTTTTAAGTTAAAAAAAATTTTTTAAGTTAAAAAGTTTTTTAAGTTAAAATTTTATTTTAGAAAAAAGAAAAATACCAAAAAAAAAATAAAACAATAATTAGTCGAGAATAATTAACAATAATTAACATAATAACAAAGAAATACATTTATGTACATTTAAAATTAATTTCGTCTAAAATAATCATTAACAGATGTTTCATTTGGAATGATTTGAAGACTTGATATTTATTAAACCATCAAGGTCAGAAGACACATAGACACTGGGTTTTTTATGCTCAAAAGAACAAGTGTGTAGAATGTAAACACAAGAAACAACGGTATTATAACGATGTTTTCTTGCATTGTTTACATTTTTTTATTAGACAAACGCATTCTTTTTGTACCAATCGTTATACTGAGTATAAAAATTAGAAAACGTTCGTTATATAAGGTAGTCAATGTAAAAATGTAGCTCATTCGTTATATCCCGAATTCGTTAAACTGAGTATTTGTTATACCTGTTATACTGTACTACATGTCATGATTTGAATTTGTTAAAAATTGTGTTTGTACGTAAAAAGAGCAGAATATGAATATGCGAGAAGTCTTCTTCATAAAAATTATATGTTTGTAAAATAGGTAAAATGTTCTGTTTAACTCAAAAAATGTCCGTCATTTAAAACTTATTACAGGCTAGTGCGACAATCTCAAAGTTAAAACTTAACTCCAATGTTCGCACTTTACGTAAGACGCAGTCTATAGATTCGACAAATAAACATGACAATTAATCCTTTTTTAGTCCACACCTTTATCACGTTTCCTTTATTATTTTTAAATTTCAGAATTTCCCGCTTTACCCTTTACGCAGTAATTGCTGCTCATATTTGTTACACATTCTCAATCGTCCCCACAAACACTATTTACTGATTCCATACAGATTTTTCTCACTTATTGCAGTTTCACACTTTTTCTTACCTTGTCCCAGATACCCTTTTTTTTTACATAATCCCAACCATTGTAAATCTGTTTTTGGACATTTTGCCATTTACCTCATCATACAATTTTTTTTTTTCAGAATTTTCCAAACGATTTGGTCGCATTTTCAAGTTTTACCACGTTTGCCTCCTTTTTGCCCGTTTTTAACCACATTCACATTTTTTCCCACATTCCTAACCTTTTCAAACGATTTTGATCGGATTTTATATTTTTTTCCCTTTTTGCCCCCTTTTTATCCACATACACAATTTTTGCCTCATTCCTAATCTTTTCAAATGATTTTCTCTCATTTTCTAGTTTTACCCTTTTTTAACCGCATTCACAATTTTTGCCACATTCCTAACCTATCTAAAAGATTTTTCTCGCATTTTAAAGTTTTATCCCTTTTGCCCACCATTTTTCCCTTTTTACCCCCATTCAATATTTTTTCACATTCCTAACCTTTCCAAACGATACTTCTCGCATTTTGAAGTTGTAACCGTTTTACCTCCTTTTTACCCTTCTTATACACATTCACAATTTTTGCACATTCCTATCATTTCCAAAATATTTTTCTCGCATTTTCTAGTTTTACCCTTTAGCGCCCTTATTTAGAGCGTAAGAGCTTATGTCTCCCTTCGCTCGCCAGCAGTTATCTTGAGAGTGTCGCCGAAAACCCGAAAACAACAGATCGCCATCGTTCTCAACAACTTCAAATTTCACGAAGTACGCAGCGAATTTTGAAAAAAGTTCTCCACCTTCATGCGTACAAAATGCATCTTACTCAGGAGCTCAAACCAGCAGACCATGGAAAGTGCCGACAATTCGCCAAGTCAATGCCAATTATTCAAAAAACTGCATCTTTACACATGGGCATTTCCATATGGATGGCTTCGTGAATACAACACATTGCCGAATTTGGGGCTCACAAAATTCTCATGAAATCCATGATAAACAAATGCACCCAAAACTAACAACTCTCTGGTGTGGGTTTTGGTCAAGCGGCGTGCTTAGGCATTACTTTTTTGAAGATGAGGCCGAAATTGCAGTGACTGTGAACGGCATTCCTTACAGGAACATGATAACGGGGTTCTTGGGGCCTCAACTGGACGGCATGGATCTGGACGACATGTGGTTTCAGCCAGACGGCGCCATCTGCCACAACGCCCATGAAACAATCGATTTATTACAGCAACGATTTGCAGAACGAATTATCTCAAGAAATTCTGATGTAAACTTGCCACCAAAGTCATGCGATTTAACGCCGTGCGTTTTCTTTTTCTGGGGTTTTGTGAAACTTCGGGTTTATGCGAATAAACCAGAAACAGTTCCTGAGCTCAAATCCGAGATCCAACGCGTCATCGGTGACATACAGCCACATCTGGGTACCATTTGACGAATATTTTATTCTTTATTTAATCGGAACATGTCTTCTTTACAATCCAATATCAACTGTCTCAAAAAATACGTACATATTTTTATTTTAAAATTAAAAAGTGCATTTTTACTGAGACACCTTTGCAAGGAAACGTGTAATATATGTTGTTATTCTCTATGCTAAGTCGTTCCTTAAATATTCGGATCCCAAGACTGATACTTGCGCCACCGTTCTCAGGATTTCCTTACGTTGCTTATAAATATTCAAAAACAAAACAATTTGTTTGTAAAATGGAACATTTTTTTTGTTAGAAGGAAACAAATTTGACCTCCAAATTAAATTCTCGATAATTAAAATTTTCATGAACAATTTTTTAAATTTGCTCATTTTTCTCTGGTTACGTAAGCATCTACAAAATATTTACCAACACCTTGGTAGAAGTTGATCATATCGGACAGAAGTGGCCATTTTGCCAGTTATCAATGCCAAACAAAGGTGGCGCGAATAACAAAAACTGCACGAAAAGAAAAATAAACGTTTACATCTCGTGTGGTGTAAACATAGTTATTTCTTTTGCTCTGATGGTTGACTGCAACAGTTTTTACGTGTCCTGCAATCTAACTACGTTTATCGTAAAAGTAGTTTCCTTTGCTGTAAATGATTTTAGTTTGCGCTAAAGTTATGATAATTTACTTTTGCGTCAAATAAATAAAACGGATTAATATTCACAAAACGCGTGTATGCACACATGCATACACTTAGGTGATCACTTTCGTGAAATGATTCTCTCATCTTACGGTAAATGAAACAGTAGTTTATGTATATCAGATTGTACACTAAGAGCCTTATTCATAAAAAGTTTTGAGAGATGTGAGAGACGATTTGTCATACAAACAACGTCCCTCAAACCGTTCATAACTTTTTAAGGCCGTAAGAGCTCACCAACAGACATGTCATGGCCAACTTGTCATTGCTCTACCAGGTATGTTAATAGTGCCACATCACGGACTTCGTGGCAATAGTTATAAATTGCAAGCAACTCTGTACCCTAAGCGACATTCTCCATGGTAGCTTACGGATTTTGGGCGGATGAAAACGAGCTATGTATAAACCCGACCAAGATCGAGCTGATCCTTTTTACTCGAAGTTCGATCATTGAAAGGGAAAAGACATACATACATTTCACTGCAATGTCCGCTGTAGATGTGGTTCCATGCATACATTCACTTCTTCCTTGTGTCCCATGCTAAGAGCACCTCATCGCAATTGATGGCAACTATGTGGTCCACACAATAGTTTTCCTCATTTGTAAAATGTGTAATTACCCTTTGAATTTCTTCGCCGGTCCCATCGATTGGTGTTTAATGAATTTCGAGCCTGGTTCTTTAACCAATATTATGTTCTCTTCTACCACTGTACAGAGTCGAACCTAGTTCAAAATTGTGTTTTTTTTCTAGTTTCGTCTTTCTTTCTATCATACGAAATGCAATTCAATACTGTATGAATACTATTTGCCTTTTTCACTTCCGCTCTACACTTCATACGTTCCCTCCGAATTTTATTTTTGTCGATAATGAGACCATCGAAAAATTTCATTAACCTTTCGGTAACATCGGGAAAATCTTTATTTGCTTTTGTGACAATCGAAATTAGTAAGTCCCTTTATCAGGGTTGTAGCATGTAAAGAGCCAACGCGGTCTGAAGTGTATGAACATTTTAAAACCATAGAGTAATTATTAAGAGAAATGTCGGATACTTTCAACTCTGTTTCGGTTTTCGGTAATGCTTCTAGATGACTAGCATCAAATTCTTCTTCATCGCTTGAACTGAATCTGATGGAAGTGTAGCGTTTTGATATGAACTAGGTTTGGAATTATGGCTTTTTGCTTTGAACAAAACTGTAATTATATGGTTTTTGATTTGAATTACTTACGTTTTATAGGAAAATGATAAACTCTTTTGTAATATTACTAATATTTATTACATTTATATGTTTATTATACACTAAATACTAGTATTACAAAAAATGGCGCTGTTTTACACTCTCATTCCAGTGTCCTCCTCCAAACAATCACATAAGGTTATATTATCTGTTTCATTGGCACTATTTCCTTGCTGGTTTATTAATATATTTTTATAATATTCTAAATTCCGAAACGTTTGACCACTGTTGGCCATAATGTTTTTCTAATAGTTTAACATCTTTTTTCTTTTCTAAATTAATTACAACACCAAGAGGAATTTCATCAAGCAAAGTTGGGGGTATTTTACCCCTTTTAAGATAGCTAGTAAATTTTTCCTTATCTTCAAATCTGTAAGTTTCAAAAGTTTTGACTACACATTGCTTGCGCTTATTTGTGAAGAGCTTAAAATATATTCTTTTCATACTTTGCGTGCCGTTTATGGGACGGTAATATTCTGCCATCATTTTAAGATTCCTAAAATCTTGACTAGACCGTGCACAAAATAAACTTCGTGATAACCTTCTTTAGCAAAAATTGTGTTTTTTTTTCGCAAATCTTTTTCAACACGCCCGAAAACTCGATCAGCTGGCAAAACAACTATGACCTCGAACAGGAAAATATAATTCTACTTGTTCCAGCTGTTTAGGTGCACTGTTTACCATCCAATGCATTAAGGAATGTATAATGTGCATATTTTTATTTTGTCCTCCACAACCGTCGCAAAATAATCGTAAGGTATCTACATCCAGCAGATTGAGTGCACTGAAATGTTCCAATAAAGCAGAGCCCACGCAAACAGCACCTCTTCCAGCTTGATCTTCTGTCCAGGTATAAAACACTGGATGCTTAGATTTCATGTCGACAACACATAGAGCATAATAGTTTATTTGCCTTGAGTAAAAAGCTTCCTGAATGGGAGTGCGTGGCAATGGTTGAACTTGCTGCATATCGAAACACAAGCTACAGATCTAGGAGTCTCATCTCTTGCAATTTCATAAAAAGAGTTCGCCCTTAGCTTGTGAATCCTTTGTTGAGTAATTATCTGCTGTTTTATGTCCAAATTTTGTTCCATTTTGATTTTCTGTTTATTTAACACGCATTGAGCACACACATCTGTTGCAGGAGAAGAGAATCCTATGTTCAGAGTATTAAAAATATTCCAAAAATCTGTTTTTTTAACTTTCAGTGAATTATCTACTGAATCATTATAAAGCCCCCATAATTTCTTTATATTGAGCTCTGGTGAAATATAGCATCTTTGAGATTTATTTCTGCTATAATGGCTCTCTTTCGCTGGTAAATTTTTAAGGAATTTTACAACTCTTTCTTTCTTCGGTTTAAACCTAGCTGTGAGCCTATCTCCACCTCTATTCTCTTTAGGAATATTGCCATAGAAAATGGTTTTTGTAATAGTATTCACTCTCCGGCTGGTAAGCGACAATACTTTTAGAAAGAAGGCTTGACACACCCTCGTAAATTTATTCTTATGTTTTAGAAAATATTTACAAGAGAAATTCTTTTTTTTGATTCTGGTGTATACTTATGCCGCTTGGCTCGATATGTCACTATCAGCCGTGTCAGATATTGATCCTGATCAATTTTTCCTTTGTTTTTATATAATAGCTCGCGATTAAGAATAATCAAATGAGTATTGAATATACCACATGTGTAAGCACTTTTTTCTTTGTGGCTGCACGGTTTGCGAAAGGATAAAGCCAACGGATCCTTATCAGCGTATCTCGGAAAAAATATAAACTCTTTTAGATAAAAACAGGGGACTAAAACATCAAAAAACTACTTTTTATGTCTGTTTGCACTTTATTATTCGTTCTGTGTATAGGATTACTTTTTCTTTTCCCGACGTTTATACTCCCAACAGTTGCTTCTGCCATCTCTGCTTTTTAAAAACGTACTAGATTTACAACTCACTAAATAAAAACAGAAGCTACTACAAAATGTAATAGAATACTTACCGTTTTACAGTTATTAAAGAGTTGCCATAACAATTAATTTAATTATAACCCTAGACGTTTCACTAATAACTCTTAGTAGTTTTTTGCATATTGATATATGGAAAAGTTGCATTTTGGTATGAACCGATATTTTTGGTATTCAATTATAGTGAAATTATTGATATTTTGTATGATTTATAACAACTATTAGATAGATTTTAAAATGTAGAATTGGATTCAGCCAAAAAAGCTAAAAACTTCAAAAGTGGAATTATTGCGTTTTGTTATGGACCTCCTCATATCTGATTGCATTTTCAGAGCGTAACTTTCTGTTTCGTTTGTTACAATTAATTCCTGATCCAGTGATAGCAGCCTTGGCCCACACCCGTCAATAAAAAACTTTTTTGCATGAAGGGGAATTAGATTAATTGAAGAACAGGTGCATTTTAAATTTTTTTCTACGCCACATTTGCATTTTGCAATCGTGAATACCGTATTCCACTCGTATTCAATGTATTTTTGTGGATGTTTTGTAATGTCGTAATACTTTTTCTCGAGGTGTACTAACCGCCACCATACTGACGATTTCACAATAATTGGAATGTTGGCACGGTACCACAATAAACAAAGATCATTAATCACGACTGATAAATAAGTAAAGAGCTTGTTATTCTTGGGCAGATCTGGCGTACCTTGCTTCTTTCACGTTGATTTTCCACATCATTCCTTGATCAAATTAAAAACCCGACAAATGATTTTTACTAAAGTATTTATTGTTTGTGGTACATTTTGCATAAATACTGACGAATGTCTTTCGGTAAGAACTTATGGTGTTTTTCTAGTAGTTGTGAATCCGTCACTTCGCGTTACTTTCGTCGTTTTGGTAGTATATAAAACGTTACAGCTGTTCGGTTTATAAAACGCAACGCAACGATTTTGAACACTTCAGCTGTCAAATTCAACGCACCATAATGTTAAAGTATTATTAAAGAAACGATCTAATATATTTTAATTGCGGCCAAGTGGCACGTGCTTTTTGCAAAGACAACTAATTTAAAACATTATTATTGTCATTTGCAGTACTTTAAGCAATAACATTCTTAAAATAGAGCTTACTTTTTAATCTATAATTCTTTATTTTAGTCTTGCACCTCTAGAAACCACAAATGTCAATGATATCTTTTGTAAAACAGCGTCTACACGTGAGATGAGATAGATATAAACCTTTAGATTACCAAACTTCAAATTCAATCGCAGAGGGTATTATCTTACGTGAACTCTAAATCAGTGTTAGTATTATTATTATTACAAACAATAGGTCTGTCTGCGTACTTTTCCAGTAGCAAATACTCAGTAACTTTTTTTGGGGGAGTAAGAACAATTTTACTCTCTCAGTTGAAAATATCTCAAAAAGTACGCAGACAGCATCCAGTGAAATCTTGCAAGAAATCAGCTGATCGGTGTGTAAACAATTGAAATAACAAAGCAAAAGAATTTTAGCATATGTGTCGCACGGTCGCACTGTATATTTGCACGTTTCTAGCATGAAGTAAAATGTTTTGTTTATTATAATTTATTATAAACGGTAAAAATCAACACAATTCTAACTACTTACCTCTGCCATTGTTAAATTTCAATTTTTATTTTCATTTCACAAAAATTATTTCATTCAAACAGTAAATAAAAACAGCTGTTCTTCTAGTTGCAAAATCTTGCAAGCAGAAATTTCTCCAGCAACATTTTGCAAGTTCTCTAACTTCCAACTGTCAAAAAATTCTCTTTTTGGCTCTCTCGCTGCCAGAGATTTGAAGTACGCAGACAACATTTTGCAACATTTTGCACAAAATGATGCAAAATATGTGTACGCAGACAGAGCTAATATGCGACGGTTGTTAGGAGAAATCTCATCACAACTGTCTTAGAAGATGAGCTGTCAAAAATAGACACATACAAGGTGTTTCAAAAGAAGTCATCCGATGTTGTTTGGCTCTCATTTTTTTTCTAAATGAAAACTTCGATTCTGTTTTTTGATTATGTTTATTTGAACCTTTAGAATTTTATTGGTTAAGTTGCGAAGATGATATCTGTTAAATGGGCGCCGGCACAATTGATTACCATCCGGGCTCGTTTTATGGCATTTGTCATCACTTCGGCGAGAATTTCGGGCGACAGATTCTCGCACTCGTGTCGAATGTTGACCTTGAGGGCTTCTAGGGTCTCGGGCTTGTTCACGTAAACACGGGACATCAAAAACCCCCACAAAAAAAATCTGGAACGCTTAAATCGGGCGATCTTGCGGGCCAGTACAAATCGCCAAAACGAGAGATGAGGCGACCCGGGAACGCCGTCTTCAGAATATCGGTTATGGCTCGCGCAGTGTGTGCCGTTGCTCCGTCCTGTTTGAACCACATGTCCTCCAGTCCTAATTCGTCGAATTGCGGCAGAAAAAACTCGATTAACATGGCCCTATAGCGCTCCCCGTCCACTGTTGTCGTTTGACCGCGCCGTTCTCGAAAAAAATGGTCCGATGACTCCTCCAGCGTGAACAGCGCACCATGCAGTCACTTTGAGCGGGTGTAATGGCTCCTCGTGCATCACTCGTGGATTTTTGGTGCCCCAGAAGCGATAGTTTTGCTTTGATCACGTACCCGCTTAGGTGGAAATGAGCCCCATCGCTCATTATGATTTCGGTGGAAAAATCGTCCACGAGATTGAGGATGGCTTGGGCGTAGGTTACACGAGTTTGGCGGTCGACAGGCAGCAGCTGATGCACGGACTGGACTTTGTATGGGAACATGTGCAGGTCTTTGACCAAAATTCGCCATAGGGACAACCGGCTAATTGCGAGGCACGGCGTCTGGTCGATGTTTCCGGCGACAGCTCGACATCCTCGGCAACAGCGGCCATATTCTCGGCAGAACAGTCGCTTCGGGGCCGGCCACTCCTGGCAAGGTATCGTGTGGTCCCATACTCTTCAGGGTTAGTGGCCAAACGTCGCAGTGTTTGCGCAGTCGGTGTCGGACGGCCGGGGAATTGGTGAGATTTGTTCTGGAAATCATTGCTGCAATAAATTGATTGTTTCGTGCGTGGTGTGGCAGGTGGCGCAACCTTGCTGAAACCACATGCCAGTCAGATACATACCGTTCAGTTGAGGCCATAGAAACTGCTATTTCGGCCTCATCTTCAAAAAAAAAGTAAGACCCCATCACGCCGCCTGACCAAAATCCGTACCAGAGAGTTGTTCGTTGTGGGTGCATTTGTTTCTCATGGATTGCATAAGAATTATCTTAGTCTTAAATTCGACAATTTTGTGTATTTACGAAGCCATTCATATGGAAATGCGCTTCATCGGAGAAGATGAATTTTTTGACAATTTGGCATTGACTTCACTTTGTTCCATTACCGATTTAACGAATTGCGGGCATTTTCCATGGTCTGCTGGTTTGAGCTCCGGAGTAAGATGAATTTTGTGCACATGAAGGGGCGGTATTTTGTCGAAATTAGCTGCGTAGTTCTTCGTGAAAATTTAAGTTGTTGAGAACAACATATTTCAGAGTTGCCACTTGCACAAAAAAATTACACTAAATTTAAAAATGCAAACTTATGTCAGAAGTAAAATCATGGCCGCATATAGCATTCTTACTTATTTTTCTTATAAATGACCTTGTATTGTATCAAAATGAAATGGAGTGTGGAAGAAGTCTTTAAAACTATCTATACCGACAATTTCCATGTCTATGGGACATCCGAAGGTCGCTGTATAAGAGAAATGACATGCAAAGAAATTCATGGCAAGAAGTTGCTAAAAACATGGAGAAGAAGAGATCAGGAAACAAATAAAAAAAATACGTTCAGCTTATGTCGCTTACAACCTAACGGTGCGTTTACACGTGACAGTTTGCGACAAGACAGTTGAGAATATGTATTAACTGTCAAAAACAGAAAACTCAATAAAAATTAGCAAAATTTTGAAATACAAATATATTTCCCAATTTGTAAAGTCGTTTGCGATGTTTTGCTTTTTCTCAAATTACTACGAAACGTCACCGATAGGGCCGATGGCTGAACTAGTAGAGGTTGACGCAGTAGGATTTGTTGTAATTGTGTGAACCTACAACAGGCATTTAGTTTTTGTTTCATGACTGTAACCGTCAAATTCAACACAGATCCATATGAACAAACACAGTAAACAAAAAAGAACAACAACAAAATACACTGAATTTAACAGATGGAGTCATAAGATACCAAAATCAGTTGTTCTATTGAGCCAACCTTTACTAGTTCAGCCATGATCTGGCCGCTTATGTCAAATCTCTTGCCGAAGTTACTGTCATTGAAAAATCAGAGACAGTGGCGAGGCAAGTGAGAGAAGTGTAAGTGTGGTAGTAAAAATGTGTGAATGTATTTCTACTGTCGGAGCAAAACTGGCCCGTGTAAACGCCAGGTAAAAGTATAATCTTCCAAAAAAATCCGGATCTTTTGCAGAAGAGACATATTAGTGGTCTTCATGAAAGCTCGAAAGAACCTCGTAAACTCGAAAACATCGTAAACTTGCACAGCAAACGTCAAAACAATCAAATTTCCCATACAAAGCGACTTGCTCAAAAGTGGAAAGTTTTCGAGGCAAATTTGCTGCGCAAACGTGGGATGGAGAAACTTTTGTAAACTTTTGACATTTCGTTGTCATCTGACTAGGATGGATAAATAAGGTGATACTAGAACAGTAGAAAAAGTACACATACATAATACATGCAATTGCTACTGCACCTTATGTATCCATCTTGGTCAGCTGATATGGTTTTGAGCACAACTACGCTGAGCAACTTTACCTGGTGCCTCATGCAACGGTGCGAGGGAAACTTGCGCTGAGCAAAAGTTCTCGGCTTTCACGTTTGCATGAATACCGCTATTATTCCCATCTTTTTTATTGCAATGAGCTCAATTTTTAAATTCCGCTGTAAGACTACAAGAAATTTGGAAAAGGTAAGTTTTATAACTTATTTTACAAACAGTATCACTAAAATGGTTTTTATTTGTACATTTTTGCAGAAGGAATCTCAAACACCTGTTTTATCTTTCGGGCAGGAAAATTGCGTTTTGGAAGAATGTTGCAATTTTGATGATAGTCTATAGCAAAGCCAAGAATGTGTAATGTCATCATCAAGCCCATATCATTTAAAAATTGTAACAAATCATTGAAAAGGCAAAAAATTTAAAGAGATGAAGAGTTTAATTGTGCTATTGATGCTTTCGTATGACAGGCAGCCATGTCTTGCAGTTGATGTCTTCTTCAGAAAAAGAGGAAGAAAATATGTAAATCGATTTCGTTGCAACTGTCACAACTTTCAGTAGCTTCTGCTGCTAAAGCTATGTCAGAAATTCAAGTTATAGTCTCTAACAAAATCCTAAAAGATCGTAATATCGATAGTCTACCAACGGCGTTACATGAATCTAATATTATTTAAAACTTTTGTATTGTTTTCAATAAGTGTTATTGATTTGATTGACTATAAATATAAACATATACATTAGACCGACTCACATTGTATGGTGGTGAAAAAAGTGTTTTTTGTCCACCCCTTAAAATGTACCTTGGTCTGTTTTATGATGATTCCCAAAATATTTTATGTTCAGCATTAAGATCCCGTTAGCTGCACCATTTTTAAAAAAGGTATTTTTTAGTTTTTCAAAGAATTTTTGTACTTTATCTACCGACAAAGTATACAATATTGGTATCATATGAAAGGCAATTTAAAGCCCCTCCAACGGTATATAAAACATGTCAAACCATGTCCTGACACATCCTTTTCAGGGATATTCTGCAAAAAACATTTTTAAGTTTTTATTGTAGGGGTTTTGCTGATTTAAATGTCATTCAGATCACCTCTGAAAATGTATTACAAAATAAAAACAGTATATCGAGAGCTTATATTCAATACCAGAGCTATACGCAAAAACACAATTTTTCAGGAGAAGGAAAAAACAGTTTATTTTCCGAACTCTTGAAGATTGAATCTTTAAATAATTTTTGTATGCAGTACCCACTAATAATATTTAACAAAACTACTAGAAGAAAATTTACTTCAATCTTCGAGAGTTCGGAAAGTAAACTGTTTTTTCCTTCTCCTGAAAAATTGTGTTTTTGCGTATAGCTGGTATTGAATATAAGCTCTCGATATGTATCTACACAATAAAGAAAAAAGAAGAAGAGTTTTGGTACCCATTTTGCCCTGTTTTGAACGCGACCTAGTGCGAATTTTAAAAAAAAAAAGTTGAAAAACTAATTTCCTTACATAAATCGGCTAAAGATTAAAATATGTCAAACTGACATTTAAATCAGAAAATCTCCTTACTAAAACCTACAAAAATCTATTTTTTGCAAAATATCCTTGAATATTGAAAAACTAAAAAAAACGGTCCAGCTCACGGGATCTTAATGCTAAACACGAAATATTTGTGGAATCATCATAAAACAAACCAAGCTGCATTTTTAGGTCTGGACAAAATTATTTTTTTTTTGTGAATCGGTCTAATATATTTATGTATGTACATATGAATTCGTCTACACAATTTCCAATTATATTTTGGAAATTTCTAACTATATTTCAGAAATTTCTCAATATATTTCAGAAGTTTCTAATTATATTTCAAAATTGTTTAATCATATTTAAGAAATAGTGTAAACGAATGCATACGAATACATTTTGGAACGAAGTTCCTTATCGCACGTTGCGGGATGGGGGCTATGTGAAAAAAATTAACAACTTTTTTTAACATTATTATGCTAAAACCCAGTAATATCAACTATATTGTGTACTTTTGCTTTGGTTTGTGTCTAGACTAACATATGTTGGGAAATTTCTTGTTTAATGTGAAGTTTTCTATGTGGAGCCTGTAACCAATATTTGTTAGATTTGAACCCAATAAAAAGTAAATTTAGAAGAGCCAAAGTGAAAGAAGTTTAAAAAATTAACTTTTTCTTAAATAAGTGCCTTTTCTTAAAAACAGTAAATTTTCTGAAAAAAATAAATAAATAAATATTTTCCCATAACATCCCAAGAAGGGACTGGGGAGAGCTTCTCACAACCAGAGTTTTTCACACTTTCTAGTTTTTCACTCACTGATTGGGACCTACAGTTTACACCGGTTCGGAATGGTATTTTGATCGAATCACGTTCTCATGTACAAAAGCCGCGCACACTAACCACTGCACCACCGACGGCAGCAAAAAAATACCTATTCATATTCTGAAACAAAGTACCTTTTCTTAAAAAAATATCTTACCTTAAAGAAGTACCTTTGCTTAAAAAAATTACATTTTTTTTAAATAAGTACCTTTTCTTTAAAAGTACATTTTCTTACAAGAAATTGCCTTTTCTTAAAAAGCTATCTTTTCTTTAAAGAGTACTTTTTTGTGAAATAAAATAACTTTTCTTGAGATAAGTACCTACTCTTAAAAATTTACCTATTCTTGAAAAAATTACCAATTAAAAAACAAATTCCCATTGCTTAAAAAAAAACTTTTCTTCAAAAAATACCTTTTCTTCATAAAATACCCTTTCTTAAAAACATACCTCTTCTTACAAAAATGTCTTTTCTTAAAAGTGCCTTTTCTTAAAAATAAAATAATAACTTTTCTTCTCTTTTCTTGAGATAAATAGCCTTTCTGAAAATAAATACATTTTCTTAAAATATAACCTTTTCCAAAAAGAGTACCAATTCTTTAAAAAGAACCTGTTCTTAAAAAAAGAATTTTTTTTAAATTCATACTCCTATGACTTTTTCTTACAGAAAGTACTTGTTCTTAAAAATAGTACATGTTCTTTAAAAGAAACATTAGCTTTTATTAAAAGAAGTACCTCTCTTTGAAAAAGGGCCTACATATTCTTACAAAGAGGACCTAAAAATAATTTTTTTTTTTGAAAATACGTTCTATAAAAAACAAAGTTTATAAAAAGGTTTACCATTTTACAAAAAGTATCTTTTCTTAACGGTGCTTTTACACGTGACAGTTTGCGACAAGACAGTTGAGAATATGTACATATTAACTGTAAAAAACAGAAAAATTGTTTGTGTGACGTACGCGTCCAGCCAGTTATAAACACAGTACAGTTTTAAGCAACCGCCCACAGTGTCGTTTGGTTAAATTTCGTGCTCCGATTTTTTGTTTTTACAATGGAACTGATGTACTCTGCAAAATTAGACATGTATTCATGTTTATATGTTTGTATTGTCAAACAATATTTCAATAAAAATTAGCAAAATTTTCAAATACAAATATATTTCCCAATTTGTAAAGTCGTTTGCGATGTTTTGCTTTTTTCTCAAATTACTACGAAACGTCACCGATAGGGCCGATGGCTGAACTAGTAGAGGTTGACGCAGTAGGATTTGTTGTAATTGTGTGAACCAACAACAGGCATTTAGTTTTTGTTTCATGACTGTAACCGTCAAATTCAACACAGATCCATATGAACAAACACAGTAAACAAACAAGAACAACAACAAAATACACTGAATTTAACAGATGGAGTCATAAGAAAGCAAAATCAGTTGTTCTATTGCGCCAACCTTTACTAGTTCAGCCATGATCTGGCCGCTTATGTCAAATCTCTTGCCGAAGTTACTGTCATTGAAAAATCAAAGACAGTGGCGAGGCAAGTGAGAGAAGTGTAAGTGTGGTAGTAAAAGTGTGTGAATGTATTTCTACTGTCGGAGCAAAACTGGCCCGTGTAAATTATCGTATTTTCCAACTAACTAGTACATAATATATAGCGAAAGGAACTTCGTTCCAACCGGGTGTCCCCTGACACCTCATGTAATTGTTTTCTTTGTGAATTTCATCGTCCACTTTAAAATATGTGAATTAAAAAAACCTCACTTATGTTCAAATTACATGGTAGACCTAACTTAATTACTATGTATATATTGAAAATGTTTAAATATTAAAATTCTAAATTTGTGATGACAAAATATTTAATACATATACCATTTTTAATTAAATAAAATTTCTTATTTTTATACAAATTGAACGAATTAAATACAAAATTCAAATTATAACTTTGAAAATAATTTGTTTTTATTTGTAGGTGTTTAGACATTTTTTCGAATATTTGTTTTTGTTTTTAATAAAAATTTCCCACAATTAATTTGTTTTGAATTTTATAAAAATCGCTTCCAAAATAATTTCTGTAAAGTGATAACGTACTTATAGTACATATAATTATAACATTATTTTTGTAAAATTCATTGTATTTCTTTCTTTCTTTCATAACAATAAATTTGATATAAAATTCAAAATTTAGAGATTTTAAAATTATTTTAATTATATTTGCAAAGATTCGAGAATTAAATTTTATTTCGAATTGAGAATATATATTTTCTCAAAGTCATGTTTATGGCTGATAATAGAGAATACATCCCGGAAATTTCGTTAATTTTCTATTCCCGCTTCCTCGGGAATTTTATCCTGGAATACCGAGAAATTTCCAAAACAATACAATGGAATATTCCAGCAAAAAATTGCAAACCAGTGCGCTCTTCTTGTACTTGGGAATTCTATATGTTTTACTTTTTTGTATTTCCGAAAAATATTAGGATCAGTTCACTGAAATAAAAAAAAAATCCAATGAGTGTTCGAACTCACGGGCGATGTGATAACACCTTTTTGCTACACGGTACCTGTTCGATTTCTATGAACACATTCGTAAATGTTACATTGGAAAATAAAAAACAGCGTTCAATCATATGTGACCTGGTCTACGGAAAGGGGGCTTAGGTGTCAAAAAATCAATTTTCACTTTTTGGTTGATTCGGATGGAAGATGAGATGCTTTTTCACGTGGTGAAAAGCAGAAAATTCTAACTTGCTTAGAAGTGTACTAAAAATGTAGAGAAAGAAGGGTAAAAATACGACAAAATATAATTTATTGGTAATGAACAAAATACATTGAATTATAAGCTATAAAGACATGATTATACAGTAGAAAAATGTATTATGGGCCAAAAATAATAATGCTGAGTAGTTTATGTATTTTTCTTTGTTGTCGTTTTCCTTGAGATCTTTTTACGTGTTGATCCTGAGGAAGATGGACCTGGTTCCTCGTCTGGTTTGAGAACATCTTCACTAGTTTTTGCCTTCCGTTTCTTCGATGGCAAATCTTTCGGCAATGGAGCCACAATATCTACTTTAGATATATCCGAAACTAAGCTGCGAAGATTGTGATAGATGTACCACTGAAGTTCCAAAGATAAACCGGCTGGTTGTATAACTTTCGGCATTTCAGGATCGATAGGTTTTAACAGAAGCTTAAAGGACTGCACTTCTTCACTGTCTGCGAATTTCTTTGTTGGTTTAAAATAGCTGTCCCATTCATACCAGACGACTTTTTCAGCCGATACAGCTTTATTATAACCCCCAGGTGATGATGCCTCGACACACTGCACAGTGGTGTATTCCGGCCAAAAATAATAATATTTCATATTTAGTAAAGCAAATTGATAAATTTTTGTTTACATACATTTTTTAATTTATTAATGGTATCTATGTATTGAAAATTAAATTAAGAGCTCAATAGCTTCTGGTATCATATCTTGTGTTTGTTTTTCTGTTTGAATACGAATGCTGCTAACTACAGGATCCGAAGACACGAGAAGATAGTGGATGACATCTTCACTATTTAATTTTCTTGAAAAATTTCTGCTATTGTTTAGCTTGGCCGCTTTGAAAACTTTATTTGATGCCTCTTGGGCTTCTTCAGATAAAGTGCCTATTGCCACTCCGAAATGGTTAATAACTTCAGCGCCATGAATTAACACCTTATGTACTGTCGGCGGCATTTTATACCATCCATATTTGCTGACAAATAAATTTGCAGTATCATTGCAGTATATTTTAAATGCGGTGACATTTACCTCCCTACCGGATGCAAGTACTTGAAAAAAGGCAGTAAAATCACTTAATAAGATCAGGGTCAATATTTAAAATTACAGCAATTTCTTCATAATTTCGAAAAAACTTTCGGGCAACATTTCCATCGTTTGAATTTGCAGTATCAGGTCTTACCATGTCAACACACATTCCTAATCTTCTTCTAATTTCTTCTTGAATATTTTTTTTTGTGTTTTCACGCAAATCTTTATAGTCCTTAGAGACGCTCGACTTCTTAAACTCCATGTTATAGGCTATATGGAGAAGGCACTCCATAAATCTTATCCAACAGTGAAGAGTACTAAGTCCAAAGTGAAAGTGGTTTTCATTGGGTTTGAGAGATCTTACATATGGAAGATCGTTCATTTGATTTGGTGTCGCATTGCATATATTACAGCATCTAGATGATTTTTGACCTGTCAAAATATTGACCACTTTCCCATCAACCATAGTGCATAGCAGAGTATACTTAATTTCAATTTTCAAGGTGTCATTGAATTGTATTTCAGTTTTTAAGAGATTTTTTATCTGTGCACATATATCCTCATAATCTTTTTCCACATTAGTTCTGGTTTCTTTTGCAAATTCAAATTTCAGAGGCCTGCAATATCTCGTTGAACACGGTCTTTCATTTTCCCATACAATAGTTTTACTTTCTACTGCAACCAATTTAAGAGGAACATATGAAATCATGAACACAGATCTTTCATCCACATTTTGTACTTCTGCACCATTCTCCCACTTGAGGTTAAAAATTTGTTGACCAGTTGATCCGTCCATTCCCCATTTTCCAGTTAATTCAAATTGGGTTTCAGTTATTCCTTTCAAATTTGGAGAGAGAGTTTGGAGAATTCTTTTTGAGGTATGATTTAAAAGAGATTGGAGCCTAATAGTAGCACCTTTCTCATCGACTGTTATATTATGAGGATAACAATCTTTTTTCTTCTCCACTATCTTCTTGTATGGCGGATAATATTTCCCTCCGAGTAATATTTCATTATAATCCCTGCTTTTTTCATACTGGGATTTAGTAAGCTTAAGGGCCATAAACATTGCCAAAGCCCCTGTTTCTAATTTTGATAGGTCATCGCATATACTATTGAACTTCATTTTGCACAGTTTTTCGGAAGCTTGTGTACCAGAGCAGCCTCGTATTTATTACAAACTTCAGAAACTTTCCGTCGTTTACTTCTATTGGAAGATTCACTAAATGAAACTTGACGTCTTCCAAGTCCACAGAGTTTAGTACTACCGGCATCCTTATAATAGTAAACTACCATTAGAAAATATTTATGTACTGATTTATTCAAAAACCAACTTACGCTGTCCTCATATTCCAAATAATTAAATGCTGCCCTTATCCATTCATCTTCCTTGGTCTCAAAAAACTGTTGGTTTCTTGCACATTTAGCCCACTTTTTTTTGGCGGTACAAATCAAACCAATTAGTTTTCCTTTGATTTTATCTATCTTCAATTTTTTTTTGGAGCGTCCTTCAATATATTGTATCATTATATCCACTATTTCACTTCTCTGCTTAGTGTGGTGCTGGTGCCACAAATAAAAAATCTCTCCGTTTGTAATAATATGGGTCACTTAAAATGGCTCTAATTACCAAACTGCAAAAAACTGCATCTTAAGATTAATAGTACTTACTTATTATCCCTTGTGTTTCAAAATGGTGTATAGTCACAACCTCTTCTCCCTCCTGCTCTTATTTTTTTACTCCAATTTCTATTAATTATTTTTATTTTTTTTTTGTTTTTTCAAAATGTTCTATCTGATGACTAATAACGTATACAAAGACGTCCGCGAATGCTTCGAAATCTACACTCAAATGAAGGTTACAATGCTAGCTATTCAAAAAGAAACATTTCGAATCAAATAAAGTTCCCAGAAATCAAGGCCTACTAGTTTTTTAAAGTTGGACGATTTTATTTTTTTTAAACTACAGTATAAGTTTTAATTTTGAACCGTTTCAATTCATGGTAGAACAAAAATTACCAAATAAATAAAAAAAAAATGCTTAAATCATGTTATTGCAATTGTTTTCTCTCGTTTGACATCTCAAATTTTTTAAAAAAAAAATAAAATTTTTTTTCCTTTTTGGCCGGAAAGCCCCTCTGTGCACTGCAGTAAATCTGCATACGTGTCGATGTTACTGACGGCATACTTACTTTTGAAAATACCGAAGTAACGATCAGGCGCGATCTTAGTGTGTCCGGTAAGTAGAAAATTGAATAAAATAGTTTTGTTAAGGCCCCGAGCCAAACACCATTGCAGATATGATAGTACAGTGTTAGTCTTATTCTGCCCAACACAATTGTCACAGAAAAGAACGAGTGTTTCAATGTCTTTATAGTAGGTTTGCAGGTGATAATGCAGGATGCTCACAACACAGTTAGGTCCTTTACCAACGTCATCTTTTTCGTCTATCATGTAATTGTACTGTAAAAAAAAAAATTGAAATTCTAACCTGAACTTTTTGTTTTTCGTCTGTAATTCCGAAGACTCCGCACTTCTTGGTTGCTTTGAAGTATGCTGTACCAGGTTGTTGTGGACTGACAAGGTAGTGAACGGTTTGGGCAAAATCAAATGACAGAACGACTGCTGTAGGGTCAGTATTTCTACACCAACTTTGATAATATTCTCGTTGATTTCGGGCTCGGTGGAGGTGATCAAGAAATTGATTAAGCTTCTGTTCGCGTTCAATGTCAGTAACACCTTTGCCTTGCGCAATCGATATTGTGTTTCCTATTAAAGGAAAAAATACTGAATTTAATCTCAACGTTTGATACAACTATAAAATGAGAAAATAATGAGCTACTTACCACGGCAGACATCGCAGAGACCATCCGCTGGTTTCATAACTGTAACATGGGGTATGTATTTGGACCATATCCGTCGAAAACTGCAATTACTCATCTTCAATTCGTCATCACTGAGTGAAGAAATGTATTTTCGATAAATTGAGGACTTCGTCTCGCTGGATGGCAGTTTCATTATCCGAAAATCCTTAAATTTTGGGAGTCGTCCGGGCAGTGGAAGAGCCATTAAATCGGCTATATCCTCATCAACACTCATGTTTCATTTCATGCGAAATGCGAAGACGATAATCAACAGAAACAGTAAACGTCACTTCTTCAGTGTTACTTTTTTAAATGTTCCACACTAGCAACTTACACGATGAACTATAATAATATTCCGACCAACAACAACACTTACTGGACGTCCGGCGCAGAGAACAATTAACGAGATAATGAGAAACTGACGAAACGAGTTGCTTACTTTTAACAGCTTTTTCACAGAAAACTAATTTTCGCACGTAAGCTCCCTTTTCGTAGACCAGGTCACATATGATGACGTTACAGTTAAATAATATTAATACTTAAAATTATTTAAAGACCCAGTGCAAGCACATGTGTCATTATTTCCTTGCTCAATACTTTTTGTTTTATTCCCACAAAAGTCAAAGAATGCAAAGCAACAGACACTTGTATATACATACATACATTGTTATATTCGTACATACGCTACACAAGTTCACAAAATTGTCGTTGCTGTCTTGCAATCTCATTTTTATACATATACGTATAATACGTCATTACTCTCTTTTCTCTGAGAGTGCTACGCACCCACATTTTATTGGACTTACCTTTCACTATAATAAAAAAACAACAACACCAACAACAACAACAACTACAACAACTACTACTACTACTGCTATGTTGGTGATTTATTTGTGCTTGCTGTGTCGTGGAGTGTTTGTGTGCGGGGTGGGTGTAGGAGGGGGTACCTAAAATAAAAACAACCAAACACACAACATCACACATACTTTGTCCGAAGTAGCTGACGTACATATACGTGTGTCAAATAACCACACGTTTGCCATATCAACAGCAACGAAACAGCCAAACACACAACATCACACATACTTTGTACGAAGTAGCTGACGTATTAGTATATCACCACAACGTCGACTGCGATGGTTTTAGCAGCAGCATAAAATCTGGTTTTAGCAGATTTTGACTTTGATAGATTTAGTCCCTATACGCCGCTATAGATGTTAACACATCAAAAATGATTATTCGCAGAATGCGACATTTTACGATTGCTAGAATGAAAAGTTTCAAACACCCCACTATTGTACGGTTGCTGCAATGAAGCATGTTCCGCAAGATTTTTTAATGTTCATCGTTGTGTTGCTTCAGCAACTCAATTGTTGTTGTTGCAACGAATACATCAATTATGCGTTTTGGAGAAAACAAGTATAATAATGTAATTGTTAAGTCCGGGAATTTGCATTCCCTATTTGATAATGATTTGAGAAAATTACATTTGTTAAACTTTTTCCTCCCATCAACCTCACACTGAATTCTAACTTAAATAAAAATCATACTTTTTCTAATAATAGCTTCAATATAATATATCGATGGCTTAATATAAAAAGGGCCTACCTCGATTTTTTGTTACTTGACAGGAGAAGGAAAAAACTTCATAAAATCTGTAAAATTTCACATACAACAAAAACTTTTAATGCAATTTCCAAAAATGTGTTGCGCCTTTTTATTAAAAATTGCATTAAAACTTTTTTTGCAACTAAAATTTTACGGATTTTATTAAGTTTTTTCCTTCTCCTGTCAAGTAACAAAAAATCGAGTTAGGCCCTTTTTATATTAAGCCATCGATATGTACTAATACATTAGACCTGTTCAGACATTGTGTGGGAATATTTCAACAAATTTTTGTTAACTTAGTCCCCTCTCGTTCTCGAAACGAGAATTGTGTCCGATCTTACAAATTGGCCAAGACGAAATATTAGTAGTATCAACGACTACAAAAACCTATCGACTTGATTCGCACTTAAACGTCGACAACCGATTTAATTTTGAAGTGGTAGATGAATTTGTCTATCTTGGATCCGCCGTGAACAAGGACAATCACGTCAGCCTGGAGATAAATAGGAGAATTGTGCTTGCGAATAGATGCTATTTTGGGCTCAGCAAGCAGTTTAAGAACAAAGCCCTCTCTCGACACACAAAAGTCCAGATATGCCACACTCTCATTTTACCTGTTCTGACAAATAAATACAAAAATTATTTTTAACCATCAATATGAATTTTTGAGGTGAGCTCAAATATACACATACGAGTATTTTTTTTTTTGCTCAGCCTAAAAACTTTAATTTTGATTTATACTGAAATTTAATTTTCATTTCATGGGGGGGGGGGGGAAGCCGAGGCTCAGACAACGCAAATACAGTTTGTATGGCTTTTCAAAAAAAATTTGTGTAATTATACTTAAACGCGCTGAAAAATCGGTCTTTTTTTGTTGTTTGGATGCAAATGTAACATGTGTTTGGAGTTTGTCGCAAATATAATATACTTGTGCCCAAATACATTGTGTTTGCTATTCAATATTACATGTTTGAGACACAATGATTAATATGTGTTTGTGATACAAATACAGCTGTGTTTGTTGCACTGCTTATGCTCTTTCGAGAGCAAGAGAATCAAAGAGGGGCAACGAGTGTGTATATCTTATAAGTGTGTATCGGTATTTTTGCATTATTCTCTCAGTGAGCGATTCATAAATATTCCTGAATGTGCGTGTACATTGCAGATGAAGTCAGTGATTATTATTTTGGCTGATGTATTGCGTTTTAATTTCATGTACATCGGACGGAGGATATCAAAAGCGCTTGATCAGTGAAAAAAGAATAAACAAAGGCTCGGACGGTTAAATGGTTTGTGATGTTGCTTTGGTTTTTGAGTATGTGTTTCGTATATATGTATATGTTCTACCAAAGTGAGTAACGAATTTGTGGAAAGAAACTGGAAAGGGCAACAACGTGAAGTCCTTTGTCAGTTTCAGCCTTTACTGATTTTTTACTAATTAATCCACGGTTGGCTTACATGATCTAGATTTGTATATAAATATATTGTTCGTGTACCAACGCATAGTTGAAACCTTCTGAAACCAAAAACGTGAGAGACAACAAAGACAGGAGAAGTAAAAGAGCAGCAGATTCTCATTTCATGAAAAAAAACAAATAATGCATTCAACGGAAATAAATGTAAAAAAGGCCCGTTTTAAATCTATTAATTTTTTGTATTAATTATTTATAAATGTGGATTTATATTGATGAAATTAATTATAATAAATAAGATATATGTATATGTTGAAATCAATTAATAATTCGTTTGTAAATATAATTATGTTTGGGAGGAAATACGCATATTTCCAAAAAGGTATATGGGGGTTTGAGTGAAATACCCGAATGCTTCTACGTAAGTATATGGATGTTTGGGATGAAGCACTCATTTGTTTCCAGGTAAAAACATACATATTTATCAGTAAACATGCTAATGTGTTTGTTTTCAGCGTGTAGAAAAGCACACGTAACAACTTTCGAAATTAAATAAAAACCCTGTCCCGTGCCTGAGAGTATTCGAGAGAAAAATTCTGAGTAAAATATATGGTCCTGTTATGAAAACGGCGAGTATCGTCGTCGTTGGAACGAAAAGCTATATCATCTATGTTCTGACGTGGACATAGCTAGGCCATGTATCAGAATGGCCAGCGAGAAAGGTTTTCGATAACGCGCCCGATGGAAGCAGGAAAAGAGGACCACCAAGACTCCGCTGGAAAGGCCAGACAGAAGAATTCGTGCGTATACCTGGTGTTACCAACTGGCGTTACCTCCAACTTCCAGTTGGAGGAATATGTTGAAATGTGTTTATTTATTTGTTTAATTAATATGTGTATGACATTTGACCTCATGACGTTGTAAAATAGTCAATATAAATAAGGTAAGACCTAAAACCGGTACTAAAACTGAAAATTATTATTCGTAATTTTGGCGACCCTCTTTTGAATTTATCAACTGTCCCAATCAATGAGTTAAATGGAACTTGGCACAGTCAGTTTTGCTTCATTAACTTTGCAACAGAAGAACCGAACTTATGTATTTGATCCTTCCCAAAATATGTTTGACTTGCTCCTAAGCGAGCGCAATGAAGTACAAATAAAAAATAAATAAATGGTTTCCCGTTACATCCCATGAAGGGATTAGGGAGAGCTTCTCACAACCGCGTTCTAGTTTTAAACTCACTGATTGGGGCCTACAGTTGTACACCGGTTCCGAACGGTTTTTGAGAAGCTTTTTCATGGCTAAATACTCGATAGTGTCGCCGTCACTAATTTTTATGGTCGTCGGTGGTGCAATGGATAGTGTGCGCGCCTCCTGTACATGAGATCCTGGATTCGATCCCTACTCTTTTACTAACCATTGCACCACCGACGGCCACAATGTGCATGACGTACTTCTGTTCATTCGGCGATAGGCGTTACTCTATTCTTCGCTATTTTTGGGTTCCATATGTTCACGAGTGGGGCTGACTATAAATTAGCGAGAAAATTGTCTTCTATGTCCCACCATGAAATTAGAACAGTTTTAAAAGGAAATGAACAACTGGCATCAAAAAGGGACAGAATCAAGGGCAATATGCACAAGGCGTATGAAAGAAGTGCCGAAAGATACAATAAACGGGCCCGTGTCATAAAATTTATCCCAGGTCAAGAAGTTTTTAGAAGAAACAATATTTTACGCGATTTTAAAAAGAATATAAATGCCAAGTTTTGGCGGAAGTTCCTCAACTGTAGAGTGGTTAAACCTATTGGGCGAAATATGTACGACCTACAATCTCTACAGGGGAAGAATATCGGCACAATTTTGGACATGAACGAAAAAAACTAAATAAACTTAAGTGAGAGTTGATAGAGTAAATATATGTAGACGGAAAATTTCTAGCAATTGACGTTTCATTTCACACTTTTCGTGGTGAGGTCGGTGTGGTAGAGAGATGTTCGACTTAAGCCAGATCTTGTAGGTGTTGACTTAAATCTTTTATGTCGTTTTGGTGGAGAACTGTGAAAATTAAATATATTTTCAACTTTTTTGTTATCTTTATTGTTAGTAGGTAGACATTTGTGTTGCATTTAAGACATCTATTTTAATACACAAATACAAAGTGCTGTTGTTGCTTGGTTGCTTGGTTGGTTTTCGTGGTTGCTAAAGATACTATTTAGCAGAAATTAGTGTCTTGAGACACCGTTTTGCATACCACATCACTCCGGAAAGTCCAAAGTACCGTGTCTATATCCAGCCTGTTAATCGGAGATACCTCATTAGATCCACTAGATCTATCTCGTGTATCGCAGTGAGGTTATACAGGAAGGGACGGCTCATAGTCTTCAGGCGTCTATTCATCAGAGCCGGACAACTGCAGAGGAGATGCTCCACCGTCTCCTCCCCTTCTGCGTCATCTCAGGCACGGCAGTGGTTTTATATGGCAGCTCCAACTGTCTTGCGTGATTATCGATTGGCCAGTGCCCGGTCAGAACGCCAGTTAGCCTAGATATGTCTCCCCGATTATGGCTGATCAGGGAGTTAGTCTGGTGAATGTTATATTCTGACCATGTGTTTCTGAATATACGGCATGTTTCCGTCCTATCCCATCTGGTCTTCGCTCGTTCAAGGTAATGCAGGAAAATACGTCTTTTAACCAACCCTATAGGCGTTGCGACTGACACCATGTGGAGTTCGGTGGAAGAGGATCCTGCTCTGGGTAGTTCGTCTGCATTTTCGTTCCCTAGGAGACCCTTGTGGTCTGGTATCCAGATAAGAACCACGTTGGCCAGCCGGCCTTGCTCGAGAAGTTTTTCTCAACATTCAATAACGAGTTTAGATGCAGTGTTGTAAGATTAGAGTGATAGGAGAGCCACCTGGCTATCTTCAAATATTCCAATGTGCTCTGTTCTTCGCTGTAATATAAGTGGGGCGCAGGCTTCTTTGATGGCCAGTACCTCCGCTTGGAAAACGCTGCACTTGTCTGGGAGTTTGAATGATAAATTGAGTCTTGCCTCTTCGGAGAAGACACCCGAGCCGGTTCCACATTGAAATTTGGATCCGTTCGTAAATACTTTGGTGACAAATCCTGTAAGTGGTTCCCCTTTATCCCACTCTATTCTTCTGGGAAACCTGACATCGAATAAGTTATCTAACGACAATGAGGAGGTGCAGTAATCGGAGGTTATAATGAGTTCTCTTGGTATTGTATTGAGTTATATTGGGTTCTCTTGGGATTGTAATATACTCGTATGTCCATAGGCGTTGCTCTTCCAGAGTCTAAGAGCGTTTAGTCGGGTGGCACTCCGGACGCACCAGCTGTGATGTGAAGGAAGATTGGTATAATATGAAGCATCGTATTAAGGGCTTCAGCTGGACACGTCCTCATTGCCCCTGTTATGCCTATGCAATCTGATCGCTGTACTCTATACAACAGTTTCATGGTGGACGTCTTACCTGCGTCAGGCCACCATACCATTGCTCCATACGAGAGTATTGGTCTGACTATGCTGGTGCACATCCATAGCACCATTTTCGGTCGCAGACCCCACCGACTTCCGAACAGTTTCCGACAAGCGTAGTACGCAACGGTTGCCTTCGGTGCGCGGTGCTCTACGTTACGCTTCCAGGAAAGTTTATGGCCTATAATCACGCCCAAGTACTAGGCGTGAGTTGATAGTGGAATCTCTATTCCATTTAGCCAAGGAGGATTAAACTTTGGTATCTTGGTCTTCGTGGTAAAAAGCATGACCTCAGTTTTCCCTGGATTCACTCCCAGTGACCCAATCGTTAAGTGATTTCAAGGCCCCATTCATGATTTCGCTCAAAACGGATGGGAACAAGCCAGACACCATTATTACCACGTCATCCGCATATTCCACGGTTTTGATCCTCATATTGTCTAGTTTCAGTAGTATGTTGTTGATCACGAGTAACCAAAGTAGGGGAGAGATGACTCCACCCTGGGGAGTTCCCCTATTCACTCGCTTTGATGACTCGCTGTTTCCCATAGAGGCGTTGATAATTCTGCTCTGTAGCATTGTCACTATCCAACTCTTGAGGAATGTTTTCACGCCTAGATCTTCAAGTGATTCTTCTATAGTCGCTGAGCTCACCTTATTGAATGCACCTTCTATATCCAAGAAGGCCGCGAGGGTATATTGTTTGTGTTCCAAGGACCTCTCAATAGTTCTGACGACTTCATGTAGGGCTGTGTCGGTTGAGCGGCCTTTTAGATATGCATGTTGGCTGCGTGATATTTCGGGCGATCCATCCATCTTCTTGCGGATTTGTGCGTCGATTAGCCTTTCAAGCGTATTCAGAAGAAACCATGAGAGGCTGCTCGGTTGCTTTCTTGTTGGATGATTTCATATAATTTCTCAAACCTAATGTCATCAATTTGGTGAGAAAGATGTTCTCTCTAGGTATATATTTCCTCTATGGCGTTTAGAATTCAAATTTTGAATGTTCTTTCAAGCGCGCGCGTTGAATACAAATAACGACTTACAAGCTGCGTTTTGCATGCGAAAATACACGACCCGAATCTCACGAGGTGAATTTTAAGAACAATAAATTAAGTTTGCAGCAAATAAATGCTTTCAATTCTTCGCCATATACATTCTTAATAAAAATTGCAGAATTTCAAATGGAGCTATGAAGCTTTAAGTAAACTTATATCCATTTCAAACTAATCACTTCTGCCCCAATTTCGCAGCATGACTCCGTTCCATTTTCAAAAGTAACAAAATGAAAGGCTCTGGTACTCCCTGGGACATTTTATAACTGCACTGTTATAAAAATATGTAACAAATACGAAAATAAACAAACAAACCACGAAAAACTATAAAATTGAAACGTGCTCAAATAAAAATTTGAATATTCCGTGTTAAAACTAAATTCAAATGTGTAATAGTTGCTATTCGCTTTTTTAATATTCAAAAACATCGAGTCATTTCCGGTAGATACGAGGGTATTTGGCAAACAAGCAGTTATCGCTGTCGCTGTAACTGACTGGCACTGTTTAAACTCAACCCCCAAGTGACTCAGTAAATGACTATGAAAACAAAACCCTCAAATTGGGAAATCATAAAAATTACTAAACACATTTTCATAATTTTCCAAACACGAATTTCATTTAGTTAAAACTCTAAAATTAGGTCAGATTGCTACGAGTATTTTACAATATCTACGCGTCATTGTTAATGGGCAATAAGAGTTTGTACGACGGCAGGATAGAACGTTTGCTATGAGTTATTTCTCCTACTACACATAAAGGACGATCAAGGGGTGGCAGTTGAGGTGCTGTTTAATTTTAATGTTACTACAGAATAATAGTTAGGATTAGATATTTTAAAAAGGGGTAAACTAACTAGCTAACTAGCGGTCATCGGTGGTGCAATGGTGCGAAATAATTGTACATGAGAACACGGGTTCAATCCCCGCTCTGAACATCAGTATTTTCGTAAAGCGACGTAAAGTGGTTCGTAATCGATTTCTATCTGAAAAAATTCAGTAACTTTTGATCTAGTAACACATTTTCAAGGTCCGTTAAAATCTGATTCTAGGTATTATTTTGAGATACTAAGGGTAGGTAGTATTCTAAAAGTCCCTAAAGTGAACGTAAACGCAGAAGCCAACGCGAACGCAAAAGTCAAAAAATGGTAGTTTATATATCACTTCGGGCTTGCGCTTGTTTACGAAAGCTGTCACTGACATATACGATTTATAGAGTTGCCAAACTAAAATAAACAATTATAGATCAGAAAAAGTTATATTGAGTGAAATGCTCAGAATGAAACAGATTAAAAAATTCAGCTCTATTTCAGTAGAACAACAGATTTTAAGATTGCTATTATTTATAATACTGCAAATACCAACAATATTCACATAAAATATGTAAAAGACCCATGTTATTTTGGGGTTCAATGTCCAATAAAGTTCCCCATCTATATTAAATTAATTGTCATTGAAAGACACGTGCCATTTGACGGTATGTATTGATTGTAATGCATAGGTTCTTTTGTTTATTATTGTCAACATCAACCGATGTCTATAATTTCTATATATTATTATAATAGTTTTGCAACGCATTATTTATTTGAACGTTCCATTTCTAATTTTATTATTGTAAATAAGAATTTCAGCCAATATTGGAAACTACTTCTAAGCAATGAAATACAAAATACTTCCATCTGCCTATCATGAAGTGATCAAAAATGTTGCGCTGCGTTTTATAAACTACCCCCCATTAAATAACGCAACTCAAAGCAGGTAGTCACCGAACAGCTGTAACGTTTTATAAACTACCAAAACGACAAATGTAACGCGAAGTGACTGATTCACGACTTATAGAATACCACCCTAATGGCCAGTTTTTCAGAGCGAGTTTAAACCGCGGATTACTAAAAATGAGATTAGATTTAATCTTAGTTTAACTGCCAATTCTGTTTTTCAGTGCACAGTTAATTACATCACAATTTTTTTACTCTGTCATGGCAACCTTGTGCAAATGTCAAATATATCAACAGTTGTTTGTTGTTATTTGTCTTTTTTTTTTGTTTTTTGTTTTGGTAATTGGTCTATGTGGTTGCAGCTTCTTTTCTTCAACTGAGGTAAGTAATTTGCATTAATATAAATTCATTTGAAATTGGTGTAATAAAATATAACTTTGTGTTACAGCTTACCTTTAGTGTAAAATATGATTCCGAAAATAAGTGGAATATCCAAGCGGACGGCAAACTTCACTTCAACCGAAGTGACCTTTTTGGTAAGCTTGGTTGAAAAAAGAAGTGGGGTTGTGGAATGCAAACGCACAGACCGGGTGAGTACATTATTGTGCGTTGTTTTCTTGTAACCTCATAACAAAATATTTCGCACATTTCTTGGTCACTAATGTCTTCTAGATCCGAGGAAAAACTCATTTTCAAAACTCCAAAAAATATCACCAAAATGTTTTATTGTTTACATACACAAAATTCTTCTTCTTGTTTTTCATTGCTGCTGTCAACTTAGTTTAACTCGCACAAATTGGAGAGTTAAACGTAGTTTTACCTTTGACTGAAAAAATGAAAATCTGGTTTAAACATAGTTTAACTCATATCCGAAGATGATCTCCGACTGAAAAATTGGCCATAAGAGTGTAAATCCGGCAATTGGTTATAAAGAGTGTCTCAGTAAGATTGCACTCTTAAATTTAGTGTCATTTTGATTTGGTGCAAGTGGTAACTCTGAAATTTGGAAGCTGTCACATATGCATCTTGTGAAAACTTATTACAAGACACAAAACATTGCTTCTGTAAACGAGAGTCTCGCCAAAAATCCGAAAACATCAGTTCGGCATCGTTCTCAACAACTTCAAATTTCACGAAGAACTACGCCGCGAATTTTGAAAAAAGACCAGCACCTTCATGCGTACAAAAATCGGCTTACTCAGGATCTCAAACAAGCAGACCATGGAAAGCGCCGGCTATTCGTTCAATGGGTAATGAAGCAAAGTGAAGCCAATGCCAATTTTTTAAAAAAAAAAGAGTCATATTCTCCTATGAAGCGCATTCCCGTCTGAATGGCTTCGTCAATACTCAAATTTGTCGAATTTGGGGCTCAGAAAATTCTCATGCAATCCATGAGAAATAAATGCATCCACAACGAGCAACTTTCTGGTGCGGGCTTTGGTCAGGCGGAGTGATTGGGCCTTACTTTTTTGAGGATGAGGCCGAGATTGACTGTGAACGGCATTCGTTACAGGAACATGATAACGGAGTTCTTGTGCCCTGAGCTGAACGGCATAGATCTGACCGACATGCGGTTTCAGCAAGGCGGCGCCACCTGTCCACCACGCATGAAACAATCGATTTATTGCAGCAACGATTTCCAGAACAAATTGTCTCAACAAATTCTGATGTCAACAGCCCACCAAGATCATGCGATTTAACGCCGTGCGGTTTCTTTCTATGGTGGTTTGTGAAATCTCGGGTTTATGCGAATAAACCAGAAACAATTCCTGAGCTCAAACCCGAGATCCAACGCGTCACCGGTGGAATACAGCCACATCTCTATGAAAAAGTCATCGAAAATTCCATGAATAGAGAATGGCCAGTCATCAGAGCCGTGGGGGGCCATTTAATGAATATTGGAACGAAGTTCCTTATCGCATGTTGCGGGATGGCAGCTAACTGAAAAAAAATTAAACAACTTTTATTTAATTGTATTATGCTACAACCCAGTATTATCAACTATATTGAGTACTTTTGCTTTGGTTTGTGTCTAGACTAACATATGTTGGGAAATTTCTTATTTAATGGGAAGTTTTCTAGGTGCAGCCTGTAAGCAATATTTACTATATACCTACATACTTAGATAAATAAAACCCATAGATGATTCATTTGCTTATTCACCATTTTCACGACAGGATACATGCTGTTTCCGTAGGACCATTTTTCACTCGGATGCGGCGAAAAAGCACTCAAAAACTCATTTTTATTTCGATTCTGTTTTTTAAATATGGAAATAGAATATAAAAACAGAAAAGCATATCGCGTTTGATATTTGTTGACTATAAAAAAGGCAAGAAAGCATGGTTAAATAGTTTTTTCAATAGTTTTTGTTTCCAGGGAAATTTGCCATATCCACCTCTTCGACGCCATCTATTAAATTTCCATTTACTTTCAAATCCACCACTTATAGTTCACCATCTATCGTATTTTATCTATCTATGGTATATATTGTAGTTTTGAACCCAATAAAAAGTACATTTTTTTTGTGAAAGAAGTTAAGTGAAGAAGTTTTGTGAAAGAAGTTAAAAAAATAAAATTTTCTTAAATATCGGATTTTTCAATAAGAGCGCTACAAAAGTTTTTTTAAATAAAACAAAACCGGTTCTAAAACCTAAATACCAATGAAATTCTTTATTTCTGTGAAAGTACGTTCGATGCCATTATGTATGGAACTCGATTTCTTTTGCATGGCCACCACGGGCACGCTTGCAGAAGTCCAGACGCTGAACCCAATTTTCGACGGTTTTCAAGCATAAATCGGCTGATACTGCTGCAATTTCACGTTCGATATTCGTAGGAACTTCATCAATCGTCGCTGGCTTGTTGGCGTAGACCATAGACGACTTGACGTAGCCCCACAGGAAATAATCTAACGGCGTCAAATCGCACGACCGAGGCGGCCAATCGACTAGGCCATTTCGTGAGATAACACGTTCACCAAACTTGGTTTGCAATAAATTGATTGTGGCATTCGCTGTGTGGCTTGTGGCGCCGTCCTATTAGAACCACATGTCCTCCAAGTCCATATTATCCAATTGGTGCCAAAAATATTCGGTTATCATTGAACGGTAGCGATTTGCATTCACAGTAATGTGCCGGTCTTGATCATCACGGAAGAAGTACGGCCCAATGACGCCGCCGGCCCATAAACCGTACCAAACCGTATGCAATGATGGCTCATGGATTACGTGTGGGTTGCTGTCGGACCAATAACGCATATTTTGCTTATTGACGAAGCCATTCAGCCAGAAATGAGCCTCATCGCCGAAGATCATAAATAGGACGTAGCGCTCTTAAAGTTGAGGCCACTGACTCGAAATTTCGGTAGTAAATTTTAATAATTTCGAATTTCGAAATGGCAAACCTTACTGAAGAGAAATGTCAAAAGAGCGGGCAAAAATATGGCGTCGTTTGCTGTCCCTATCGATTTACTTTTGTAGCGTCTCTGTTGAAAACCCCTTTACATAAGTGCCTTTTCTTAAAAAAAGGAAATTTTCTCAAAAAATGCCTATTCATATTCTTAAACAAATTACCTTTTCTTAAAAAAACTACCATATACTAAAGAAGTACCTTTACTTAAAAAAATTAAATTTTCATAAAAAAAGTACCTTTTCTTAAAAAAAAAAGTAATTTTTTTAAAATAAGTACCTTTTCTGAAAAAAGTACATTTCCTTACAACAAATTGCCTTTTCTTAAAAAACTACCTTTTCTTTAAAGCGTTCCGTTTTTTGTGAAACAAAATAACTTTTCTTGAGATAAGTAGCCACTCTTAAAAATTTACCTATTCTTGAAAAAAAAGGACCAATTCTAAAAAAATACAGTAGACAGTTGTCCGAGGCCTTCGGCCACGGACTGTCCCTGCAGGCTGTGTCAGAGACACGGCCCTTAAGTTTAACGTAGAATACGCCATCCGATAAGACAGGAAACATATATAACAATAAATGATAAATAACACAAGCAAATGAATTTATTTATTTGATGGTTACTTTTGATAATATACATAAGCTTATGGTAGGAAAAATAGGATAAATATGTTTTTAAATTAAAAGAGTAAGGGTAAATGATAAATAACAGACGTAAATCAATTTGATTTATATTTTTTATAATTATATATCCATGTTAAATTCAAATTCACATTTAGCATTTTGTTTCACTTAAATACATAAGTAAATATACGAAATTGCAATATTTCATCAATCAAAACAACAGCCGAAGGTTTGTGTCCACACTGAAACAGCAGCATAGTTTGTGTTCACGCTACAAACTCAAACACTCAACCAAACACCACACATATGTTTGAGTGCATGTGTTTAAACAATTTTCATTTGAGAAATTTAAATATTAGGAAGATATCAACCAATATGAAATGTATATCAAACGAAAGATAACATCTGCATTTACCTACAAAAATATTTTTAAAAAAAGTTATCTCGCCGTTTCTTCGTAATCAATGAAATAAAGATTACAACAATAACAATCTGACATGACTCCCTATACCGTAAGGTAAGACGTATTCTACGCCAAAATCTCCCATTTTTTAAAAAACACATTTTCTGCAAAACAATACCTTCTCTTAAAAATAATACCGTTTCTTACAAAAATTCCTTTCTTAATAGTACCTTTTCTTAAAAATAAAATAATACCTTTTCTTTTCTTTCCTTGAGATAAGAAGCCTTTCTGAAAATAAATACATTTTCTTAAAAAAATAACCTTTTCCTAAAACGAGTACCACTTCATTAAAAAGTACCTGTTCTTAAAAGAAGTACTTTTTTGCAAAATAAAATTCATACACAGAAAAAAATTCTATGTATCGAACAATATCGCGTTCGAATTCAGTGAATTTTTTTGTCTAATTTTCAGTCATAGAAATAGTTTATCTGATGTAATAAAACAAGGTTTGTTGTTTTTCATCCTACGGTTTTTGTTAAAACTGAAAATTAATTCATTAGTTTCAAGAAACATTTGTAAATTTTAAAAATTATTTTCAAAGAATTATACTCGTCAATCTATGATTCAACAAAAACATTCCTTGGTTTAATTAATTATATGTATTGATTAACGAATTACAATTAGAAATATTATTCATAAATTTTGAAAATTCAGCAAATAACAAAAATTAAAATAAGTCAAATTAAAGAAATATTTCTGGCTTTTAGAAAAAAAATTTCTCAGTATTGAAGAAAAAAAATTGGTAAATTGTTCGTTCAATTAATTCCTACAATTTTCAAGTGATTTTGCTGGATACATACAACTTAATTTAAACTTAATTTGCTTTCTGGAATATTTTTAAGCAAATAGTTAAATAGTTTTAAGCGATAGTTTTCAGTTAATGTATGTACATGTACTACAAGCTTACAAGGTCAGAAACATTTCTCTAATTGAAAAATGGTTGGGTTTTGTTGGAATAATAGATAATTCTGTTAAACACACTCACTGACATGACTCCGTGACAAGTTCATCATCAGATGCCTAACTACTGTGCCTGAATTGATACAATGGGTTGATCATCAATCGTATATGTATATACAAATTGAACTACGCAACTTGCATATGCGAATTAGTATCGATCGATGATCCCTAAGTATCATTAAAAACAAAATTCTCTCGTAGGCTGTGACGTCATAAAGAACTCAATGCTTTGAAAGAATGCTTTGAAAAATTATATATTTCGAGATAAAATTTCAACAAATATGAGATGGTTAAAAAGTTTGAATTGATTTACTAATTCAGTAAGCAAAAATATTTTGTTGTAAAATCAAAGAATTTGAATTTGAAAATCTAGAAAACAAAGTATTTTGATTTCAAGAATTTTTTCTTCAATTTAAATAAATGAATATTTGAATTCCAGAAATTTTATTCATAGAATTGTAATTATTTGATTTTGTCAATTCTGTTTTTCCCGTGTGCTCTTAGGCTTTTTCTTACAGAAATTACTTCTTCTTAAAAATAGTACCTTTTCTTAAAATAGTGCTTCTCGTAAAAAAACTTTAACTTTTCGGGAAAATAGAACATACATATATTCTTATCAAAAGGACCTAAAAATATCCCTTTTTTTAAACAAATACATTCTTTGGAAGAAAAAATTTCCTTAAAAAATGGTATCTTTTACAAACAGTATCTTTTCTTAAAGATCCATTTAAATTATCGTATTTTTCAACGGGCACCTTAGGCGTGTTGGAACTAACTAAATAGTACATAATATATAGCGAAAGGAACTTCGTTGCAACTACATACTTACATACTTATATCTTCGAGTCTGCATTTTCATCAATGTCGCATACCAAGATCAAATTTAGAAACAAGCTAACAGATAACCATGGACACAGTTTTAAAATGCAACTACTATCAAAAGCTAATTTATATTAAGTGTTTTTTTTTTTTTGCCCCGCTAAAGTTAATTATTGCTTAATTTGTACGGTACAACTAAGCGATATTAAGAGGCATTTCAATTTCCCACTTAAATTCCGACTTGAGCAACGACAATGTTGCCACATGTTCAATTTCAAGAAATGGCAACAAAAAGTTATCTTAGATAAATTTTGTTGTCATGTCTTGCGAATGAAAATGATATCAAGGAGAGACTCAGAAGCAGAAATTTGCCAAATGGCTTATATATGTTAAGCTCATTAAAATTAATTTATTTATTGGACTACGTGTATTTTTATATCTCTAAACTTGAAGGATATATTTTTATATCCGATTGGAAACAAAATTTGAATTAAATTGTTGACAACAACGCGCGGTAACTGTTATACATATTGATCATGGTAGAATTAACTATCACGTATAGTTGTTGAAACAGGTGCTGGCATTTTGTCAATGTAATTTTTCGTGTCACTTGTCAAAATCATATGTATTTTGTTTTTATACTTTTTTGTATTCTTCTATTGTTGGTATATATCTGTGTAGAGTTTAACAACTGAAAAGAATGAACGAAAATAAAATATCTGTAGTTGTTGCTTACAACTACAATAACATCTGCTGCTACCATGTATTTGTTGGTACTGGCTACAAACGTGTTGCCGTATCGCATTTTTTTACCCATTTCAGCAAATGTTGGCACATTTCGTACTATTAAGCGTGGAGCATTTTATTTGGAAATTCCTAAGTGGCGATAGCGTCATGGAATAAAAACAGCCTTATTGTTAAATTGATATCTGATTGATTTTCTGTACCTTAAATTAACATTAGTTCATAACAGTTTCATAGCTCGTTTTCATAAATATTGTTACGAATAAGTAAAAGCTTTTAATTGCTCTTAATGACTCTACTAACATTATGTAAATAACAGGCGGTTAGTGCTGTGCCTGAAAGTATGCATTGTAACAACGTACCAGCTCGCTAAATCAGTAGCATGAATTCACCTCAGTAAAGATAACTCTCCGCCATTCGAGATTATTCTACAAAGATAAGCAACAATAACAACGTCTAGAAGGTTCTTGAATTCGCTAGATATGCCTTCATTTGAATATGGTGAGTTGGTATAAATAGCGGAGGTCTTTGGAATGGAGAGGTCAGTGTGTGATTAAACCCCGTAAATTGAGCAACGCGAATTGATAGTAAAATATAAGTCTTATTAAAGTGGCGTAAATAAAGTAAACTGTTGTACTATATAAGTAAAATAAAAGGAAGTTAAACCGTTGTAATTATCGTAATTAAAAACGAACCTTGTTTTATTATTGGGAATAAAACAACGCAAAAAGGACGAATAAGGAAATTCGTAACATTGGTGTCAGAAGTAAAATTACGAATTAAGGACAACGATGAAGTTTGATGAACTCAACGTTGAACAACTAAAAAAGGAGTTGAGTAAATTGGATCAACCGACAGCTGGTAATAAGGTAGAGCTGCAGAGGCGATTAATAGAAGAATTTAAACGCCGAAACATCAACATTGACACATATCAGTTCGAGTGCAAAGACGAAATGGAGGTTTGTGCAAAAGAAGCAACTGGTAATGTAGATGTTTCTACAATGTTTGCTGCCATGATGGCCAAATTGGACGATAATTCTAGAATTATGAACGAGAAATTTGGTGAAAATTCTAGAATTATGAATGTGAAATTTGGTGAGAATTCTAAAATTATGGACGAAAAACTTGAAACCAAATTTGGCGAGAATTCTAGAATTATGGACGATAAATTAAGCGAGAATTCTAGAATTATTCAGGAAACATCAAATGCCACAAATAAGAAACTGCAGGAAATCTCTGAAGTTGTGGGCCATATGGAGATTCAAGTGGACGATAAATTCGAAAAGGTTGAAGAAAAAATCGAGGAAATGGGGCAGAAGTTTGAAGAAGTCGAACAAAAGTTCGAGGAAGTCGAACAGGAACTAAAAAATGATGTAAGCGAATTGCAAAGGAAAATGAGTGAACTTCAGTTGCAAGAGGGTCCAGTGCGAGTATTTTCTGAAGGCTCTAGTAGATTGAAAGCTCCCAGTTTCGATGGCTCTACACCATTCGACGTTTTCAAATTCCAATTCGAAATGATCGCAATTAAGAACTTGTGGAACAGCAAAGACAAAGCAGTAGAGCTAATTTTAGCACTGAAAGGCAACGCAGCAGAAGTCCTTCAGAGCATTCCCGTCAGTGCCAGAAACAACTACGAGGATATACTGGCTGCGTTACAACGCAAGTATGGTGGCGATCACAAGAAGGATTCATATCGCATGGAATTAAGAGGCCGAGTGCAAAAGCATAATGAAACGCTTCAGGACTTCGCAACCGATGTGGAACGTTTGGTGTTGATGACTTATCCTGGTGAGTCCCACCCATTCTTGGATCAATTTGAGATTGAAGCATTCGTCAACGGCATCCGTGATCCTGACATAAAATACGTGACTTATGCCACACTAAAAGCTACAATCGCCGAAACCGTTTCGTTCGCATTGGCACAGGAGACAGCGAAATTTGTGTCCAAGCCTCAAATACAAAGAGTTAGAAAAATTGAAATGGAGTCGGAGGCAGGAGATTTGAAGGGTGCCATAAACGATCTTAAAGAAATTACCCAAACCCTCAGCAAGGCGTTTTCAGGCAGAAGTAAGCCCAGACCAAAGTGCTACAATTGCGACAAACCTGGTCATATTGCACGAATCTGCAGAGAGCCACGAAAACGATCAAGATCGAGCTCACCTCAACGTGGCAATAAACGGGCAAATTTTACTATACAAAATGAATCTCCGTTAAACTAAAACGAGCTAGCCCAGAGGGGCATGGACTGGCTCCCACAACCGAGGGCCCCACGATCTCCATCTCAATAATACAACAGAAAAACAACAACCTCACTGTCTACGGAGCTATCGGTGGTCGGAAGCGCATATTGACTATGGACACAGGCGCGTCACAATCTATCATCAGATCAGATTTGATAAATGGACCAATGGAATCGTTACATGGTGTAAGACTCCGCACAGCAACGGGTGAACCAGCAACTGTACATGGTAAAGTTAAATTAAAGTTAACCATTGCCAACATGAGCATCGAACACGTGTTTATTGTCGCCGACATTGTAGATGAAGTGATAATTGGCGCAGATTTTATGATTGCCCAAGGCCTCAAGTTAGATATGGGGCAGCAAGTTTTGACGTGGGCTAATGGGGAAATTCCTCTCAATGTGGGATACGACAATACAACACAGATTAAAAGGCTGATCGCTCACAAAGATGTAAAATTGCCACCAAACTCAGAAACCATAGTATGGGCCCGAATGGAGGGAGATTGTGAGATCGGCGGTTTGTGGGTAGTTGAACAGGCAAATATAAAAAACTATAACATCATCACTGCCAAAGCTCTAATAAAGACTAATAATGAAGGATATTTGCCTGTACGAGTTCTAAATATGTCCAACAACGAGGAGGTGATCAGCGACCGCACAGAAATTGCAGAATGTACACCAGCCGAGGCGGTCATCAACTGTGAAGTTAATTCGGACTGCAGCAAACCATCAGAAAAGGAGCAGAAAGTACTGGAGTCGCATCTCAGTGAGTGGGTGCGAGAACTAAAGCAATCTGATAGGAACAAAGCAAAGCAATTACTGTGGAAGCATGCGTCTGCCTTCGCCCTAAAAAGATAATGCCAAGGTAGGACATCAATGGTAAAGCATGACATCAACACAGGGGAAGCGAGACCAATAAAACAGCTGCCCAGAAGTCTTCCACTTGCAAAAAGAGATGAGGTGAAGAAACTGGTAGCTGAAATGCAGAAGGATGGTGTAATCGAACCTTCTTCAAGTCCATGGAGCTCGCCGGTGGTACTAGTTAAGAAGAAAGATGGAAGTACCCGATTTTGTGTGGATTATAGAAAGCTCAATGACGTCACCAAAAAGGACAGTTATCCACTACCAAGAATTGATGACACATTGGATACGTTGTCAGGAACAAAATGGTTCTCCACGCTGGACTTGCAAAGTGGTTATTGCCAAGTAGAAATCAGCGAGAAAGAGAAGGAGAAAACTGCATTCAGCGTAGGGGATGGTCTGTGGCAGTTTAAAGTAATGCCATTTGGACTATGTAACGCTCCAGCCACCTTCGAGCGATTAATGGAGTGCGTGTTGAAAGGACTTCATTAGCGAACATGCTTGGTGTACCTAGATGACATCATTGTCATGGGGAAAACATTCGACGAACACCTGAAGAATCTTAAAGAAGTCCTTCAACGTATAACCGCGGCTGGGTTGAAACTCAGCCCGAAGAAGTGTTCTCTGTTCCAGAAAGAAGTAAAATACTTGGGACATCGAGTGACAGCAGATGGCATTTCCACCGATGAAGACAAAATCCCGACAGTGAAGGATTGGCCACGACCGCAGAATCTTCATGAATTGCGCAGTTTTCTAGGACTCTGTACGTACTACAGACGGTTTGTGCCGGGTTTCGCCACAGTGGCTGCAAGCCTTCACGAGTTGACAATGAAAAATCGGCCGTACTGTTGGAGCGAAAAACAAGAAGAGTCATTCCACCAACTGAAACAATATTTATGCGCGGCTCCTTTGCTTGCATATCCTGTTGCTGGAGAGAAATTCATGTTGGATACTGACGCGAGTGGTTACGGAATAGGTGGCGTGCTCTCGCAGGAAATCAATGGCCAGGAAAAAGTTATTGGGTACTACAGCCGAATACTCTCAAAGCCAGAGAAAAATTACTGTGTTACGAGACGAGAGCTACTGGCAGTCATAGAGTGTGTCAAACACTACCACAAGTATCTGTACGGCCAGCCTTTTCAGTTTAGAACCGATCATGCGGCGCTAAGGTGGCTACTGCAATTTAAGAAACCCGCAGGCCAACTTGCTCGTTGGATTGAAAGACTGCAGAGCTATGACTTCATTATTGAGCATAGAAAAGGAGGAAAACACGGTAATGCTGATGCCCTGTCACGTCGTTCATGCAAGCTGGAATGCAAACACTGCTCAAAAGCAGAGGTGAAAGAAAACATCATTGACGTACGTCTGCTTCGAGTAGAATCCAACGAAGACTGGTCAACAGCACAAAGAAGCGACCCTATACTGGCAAAACTCATTTCTGCAAAAGAAAAAAGGTGAAAGACCAACACGCAATGACATCGCCTCAGAGAGCCCCCTGATGAAAGCATACTGGGCCCAGTGGAACAGCCTAAAATTATTGGATGGTTGCCTATACCGGTTATGGGAAAGTGAGGATGGTAAAATAGTCAAAAAGTTAATAGGAAAGGAAAAAGAGATAATGACAGAATTCCATAATGGCCCGAGTGGGGGACATCTAGGAATAACCAAGACCATTGAAAAGCTAAAGCAACGGTTCTACTGGGTTGGCTGTCAACAAGTGGTTGCCGAGTGGATAGTAAATTGCACCCAATGCATGACAGCTAAGGGACCAACGCGAAGAAGTCATGGCCATATGCAGCAATACAACTCAGGTGCACCCTTTGAGCGTATAGCTATGGATGTGGCTGGTCCATTTCCAGTTAGTAGCTCAGGAAACCAGTACGTCTTAGTGGTTATGGATTACTTCAGTAAATGGCCCGAAGTATACGCTGTTCTAAATCAGGAAGCAAAGACAATAATGAAAGTGTTCGTGGATAACTGGATATGCCGTTTCGGTGTCCCCTCGGAACTTCACTCGGATCAGGGGAGGAATTTTGAATCCACTATCTTCAAAGAATGTGCGAGGCATACGGCATTCGAAAAACAAGAACTACGCCATTGCATCCTCAGTCTGACGGCATGGTTGAAAGATTCAACCGAACTCTTGAAGAATACCTGAGAAAAGTGGTCGGCGCAGATCAAAGAGATTGGGATGAACACATACCAAAGTTCCTTTTGGCATACATGTTAGCCATCCCTGACTCCACATCGCGAACACCCGCTGGAGTAACTTTCGGAACTGAGCTGAAGCTGAAACGGACGGAGCGCCGTTACTGGTAGCTATAGAAAACTTACAGCTCCAGCGCAACATTTGTGCATCCATCTCGCTATATTTGACATTTTAAAAAAGACACGTACTGTTGCAGGCTGAAAATCGGTCCTTGTTTGTTTTAATGGAAATATTACGTTTATATATTATATTATACTTGTGTCCAAACACAATATTACATGTTATAGACACAATGATTAATAGGTTAATATACATATATTGTTTTGTGACCTAAATATACATTTGTTTGTTGAAAACTGCTGAAAACAAAAACGTGACAGACAACAGGGAAACAAAAAAGCAACATATCTTCAATTCATGAAAACAATGCTTGCAAACATGTACATGGTTCTTGCAATATGTTGCTGGGACTGTTTTTTTATGGAATTATCTTTTTTAGAATATGACGAAGAATTACAATGTTTGGACATTTATTTAGCAGAAACAAAAAATTACATTACAGAAATATCACATATCAGACCACTTATAGAAAAGGTCCGAGAAATATGTTAACCTTTTCGAAAAAGTCCAAAGGAAAACAGCTCATGTTAATGTTAATTTTACACTGGTAAAAAAGTGCTCATAGCTCTAAAAGAAGATCTGATAGAGAATTTATCTTGTTGCGTAAAGCAATTAAAGTTCTCAATCCATTAAAAGAAGCGGTCGAAGTATTATGATGATATGACATGGACATCCAAACATGTATTCTGGTTTTGATGATTGTATGAACATACGATATATACACGCTGAAAAAAAACGGTCTCTGTAACATGTTCACCCAAACATATTCTGCAGAAACCATGTATATACTTGGATCACACTTCAAACATTCATAAGTTTGCAAGTCCCAAATACACTTGTATTTAAATGCAAACAGTAGTATGTTTACTGGCAAACATGGATGTTTTTACGTGGATACATATGCGTTATTAATCCCAAACATACATAATCTTACGTGGAAGCATATACATGTTTCCCCAAACCTCTGTATACTTACGTGGAAACAAGTGCGTATTTCCTCCCAAACATAATAATATTTGGAAACGTATTATTCTTTGATTTCAATATACATATATGTATTAATATATATGTATTAAATAATTAATTAATTAATATTAAAAATTAAATGATTTAAAACGAGCCTTTTTACATTTACGTACATTGAATGCAATATTTGTTTCTTTTTCATGAAATGAAAATCTGATGCTCTTTTGCTTCTTGTTTCTTATTTGTCTCTCACATTTTTGATTTCAGAAGGTTTCAACAATGCGTTGGTTATCATTTTGCGGTGGTACACGAAGTTCATGCAAGTCAAGCGTGCATTGATTACTTGTGTTTTTGTTTTATTATATTTCACAAATGGTCCGCCGCTCCGATTACATATCTCAGTAAATACTCCACACCAACATCGCGAACCATTTAACCGTCCAAACCTTTGTTTATTCTTTTTTCACTTCAAGCGCTTTTTATATCCTCTGTCCGATGAAGCATTGAGGACTGAATACATGAAACTAAAACGCAACATATCAGCCAAAATAAGAAGCACTGACTTCATCTACAATTAACTCGCACATTCAGAAATATTTATGAATCACTGACTGAGAGAATAATGAAAAATAGAGACACACACTTACAAGATAGACTCTCTCGTTGTCCCTCTTTTATTCTCTTGCTCTCGAGAGAGCATAAACAGTGCAACAAACACAATTGTATTTGTATCACAAACATATTAATCATTGTGTCTCAAACATATAATATTGAATAGCGAACACAATGCGTTTGCACACAAGTATATTATATTTCCGACAAGCTCCATACTCACGTTATATTCGCATCCAAACAACAAAAAACAACAGATTTCTCAGTGTGTACATACATATATCATTTAGAATCTGAAATAGAAAAATTAATATATCGCCTTAAAAAATTCGTAGAAAAACAATATAACGACAGTTGTCTATCAAAATGGCATCGATTTAAACGAAAACATTGATGAAGATCAGAATGAAAATGTTTATATAGGCAACAAATGTAACGACGGTATTGAGAAATGTAAAATTCCTGTAAACTTTCAATGCAAATCAATGTTTTTGAATCAGGTGGAATAAGAGGCGATAATTTGCAAGCTGAATACAGTTTTTTGTTGACGATTTTACCAACAAGCATCGATTGTGACATATGTTTTCCGTCCGCAGCTTTTATACGCAAAAAAGTCAGTTCGAGAAAAGTGGATTATAATTTTAATGTTCTAATTCTGTTACGAGCTAATAGAAAAATATTACACATAAGTATATAAAAGCATAAATTGGCGTTTTGTTAAAGTGTATGCCTAAAATAATTATGAAACACCTTTTTGTTTTGTACAATACTTATTTGATTTCTTTTATTTCTTACACTATACCTGACAAATAAGCGTCCCGAAAAATCCCGGGCTCCCGGAATTTAATTTTTCAAAATCCCGAAGCCAGGGCTTTTTAAAACATAGTCCCGTTTAACATCCTTAGTATCAATCAAACACTATTTAAACTTAGTTTGCTGCATGGTTTCATTGTGGTTGCCTATCGCTCTCTCGCCTGCATAATCTGTTTTCTATTAATTTCGTACTTTGTAGTCGATCAGCTGTGTCATGGATACCCCTTGATATAAGCCATCGATACATTCTACATAGGAAAACATATATTAAAATTGTTCTTCTATCCCACTAAAATAGTAAAACATATATATCTGCAGCCAGCCTGCAGAGAGACAATAGCAACTCCAGGGACGACTGCTTAATGAACAACGCCCCGCAAATGTGCGGCCTCCGAACAGCACAATAAAAGCATGACGAACGTCCTTTTAGCCTATGCTTTCCGCTGCTGGGTAATTTACAAATACATTGATACAAGTGTGTGGTGTAATATAATATTAATAATGATGTTGAATTTTATCAATCGCAATGATAACGAACGAACATCCATTCCGCACAATTCCATTCACATGTAGATGTGGTTGTTGTCGTCGTCATTGCTTGCAGCACAATAAACAACAGACAAAACGCGATTTAGTTTCCGCTTTTCCCCAACTTTTATTTTCCTTTATCACACACACTCACTCTCATTCGAAGGGAGAACATTCGCTCTCTCTTTGCGTAAATAATCCTTGAATATATCCCTTCTATTAATGGATATCCCATAGTTGAGCGCAACACTTTCAAGCCCATGTTTTACTCGCCTTAGTCCTTGTGGAAAACTCCTGAACTCCTAATCTCCTGTACACCCCTGACATCTGAGTGAAATACGATATTTTTATTTCAAGTGCGAAACCAGGGAGACGAAGGATTTTGCACAGCGTTGCCGCGGGGGTGGTAGATTGGTTAATTTCCAGGTATTTTGTTATCATCAAGTGTCCATGAAAATAATATAAAAACAAAAAATAAAGCAGAAATTTCCAAAAATAAAATGCGTTATGAAAAGGGGGGATTTACTTTTCGTTTTGCAAAATATGACAGAATACTTGTAGTTTCTTCGGACTGTGTTTTTCAAATCTAATCTGTGATGATATAAATATGTATACGTACATATGTACATATCCATGGATATGATTATGGAAGGGAGTAATATACATAATGGGTGATTTTTTTTGCAATTTGGTTTTTGAAAATTGAATAAAACATAGAACATTTATACAAGTGAATGAAATATTTATTTGAATCGATAAATCAATACCAACAAGTTACTTTTTAAAGCGTATTTCATGCAAATGTTGCACACGGCTACGCTTCACGTGCTCCATTCTGAAAATTCAGAAAATACCACATTTTATCCAACATTTCCAAGGCAGTAATCGTGGTTGGCTTGTCCCTACACTGAACGGAAAAGCATCGTCACAGGGATGAAACTGTTCATCACCTCAACAGTTACAACGTACAGTTTCATTCCCGCTACGAAAATGTATTCATCAACTACAAATTGTTCGTCCCTGCGATGAAATCATGATTGTTGCTGCAATGAATTTGATTCATTATGCCTCCGCATTTGTTTCGTAGCTGCCATGAATTTGTTTCATTGTTGCAATGAATAAGTATCTTTCTGGCAATGAATTTATTTCATTGCTGCAATGAAGTTGCTTCAGATAAACCAAATATCAGAAGTTTAAATTTCATGCACTTACTTTATTTTAATGTTTTGTTTTTGTACAAAATTTAAATTAAATAAAATTGTTGAAGGAACGAAAATTTAGTTTTTGCAGCAACGAAATAAAAAATTGTCAAAGAAATTATGTATGAAATTTTTCGTTGCAGCAACTACCAAATTGTCGCATATTCGAGACTTTTCATTGTAGCAACGTAATAACATTAACGAAAATGTTTCATCCATGCGACGAAGCGTTATTCTTACAGTGTACACATGAGAGACTTCACAAGCCTGTTCGGTGGGTCGGCTAGGACGACCATAAAATGACCGCAGCTTGCGAAACACAGTTTTCACAGAGCACGAATTTTGGTAATAAGACTCAATGATTTGCAAGCGTTGTTCGTTTGTAAGTCTATTCATGATGAAATGGCAAGACAAACTGAATATTTTTGACTTTAACCTAGGGGTATCCATGACACAGCCTCCATGTAGGAGGAAATTAATATAAAACACAGTGAATAGGCGAGAGAGCGATAAGCAACCAGCAGCAAACCATGCAGCAAACTAAGTTTACATAGTGTTTGATTGATACTAACGACAGCTAAATTATATTTTATGTTGGTTGCATCGAACAAAAATACGTGTTTCCTTTTATTTTTGTACGTTTTATGTCGAACCAAAAAGAAACATACAACAGAAACTCGAACGCGATGAAATGGCTTACTACCTCGTTATCATCGAGAGAACGTCTAGAGAGGAATAGAGAAGAATTAAGACGTCACGAATCACGCGTGAACTGACAAAAACTTAACACTGAAAAATAAAATATCAAAAACATCACACGTTATCTATGGGTTTTCAATAAGAGCGCTACAAAAGAAGTTTTTTCTAAATAAAACATAACCGGTTTTAGATACCAATGAAATTCGTTATTCCTCTGAAAGTACGTTCGATGCCATTATGTATCGAACTCGATTTCTTTTGCATGGCCACCACGCTTGCAGAAGTCCAGACGCTGAACCCAATTTTCGACGGTTTTCAAGCATAAAACGGCCGATACTGCTGCAATTTCACGTCCGATATTCGTACGAAGTTCATCAATCGTCGCTGGCTTGTTGGCATAGACCATAGACTTGACGTAGCCCCACAGGAAATAATCTAACGGCGTCAAATCGCACGACCGAGGCGGCCAATCGACTGGGTCATTTCGTGAGATAACACGTTCACCAAACTTGGTTTCCAATAAATTGATTGTGGCATTCGCTGTGTGGCTTGTGGCGCCGTCCTGTTGGAACCACATATCCTCCAAGTCCATATTATCCAATTGGGTCGAAAAATGTTCGGTTATCATTGAACGGTAGCGATTCGCATTCACAGTAATGTGCCGGTCTTGATCATCACGGATGAAGTATTGCCCAATGACGCCGCCGGCCCATAAACCGCACCAAACCGTAATTTTTTCGGGGTGCAATGATGACGCATGGATTAAGTGTGGATTGCTGTCTGACCAATAACGCATATTTTGCTTATTGACGAAGCCATTCAGCCAGAAATGAGCCTCATCGCTGATTGTTGAGGCCTCTTAAAGTTGAGGCCACTGACTCCAAATTTCGGTAGTAAATTTTAATAATTTCGACTCGTTGTTGGCTCGTATATCTTTCCATGATGAAATGGCAAACCTTACTGAAGAGAAATGTCAAAAGAGCGTGAAAAAATATGGCGTCGTTTGTTGTCCCTATCGATTTACTTTTGTAGCGTCTCTGTTGAAAACCCCCATAATCTTGCATTCGTATATATAATCTTGCATTCGTGTATATACACATGTATTGTAACATGTCCAATTTAATTAACCATCGAACGACGGATGTTGCGTTGTGACAATGACTCCATTACATTGATTACTACTCATGATAATTAAATTTTGTGTATTCATTCAACGAAATGATTGTTTTTCGTTATTCCCATTAAAGTCATCTGATTTTTAGTTAACATCATACATGGGAATTTTTAAATTTGCGATGACTTTAAATTTTTTTCAGAAACTATTGAAAATGCAAAAATCATTACCATTGTTCACTATTGCAATTTGAAATACATGACTGTGGAACCGGATACTAGTTGAAATTGAATTCTAGCTCGATTTTTACCTAGGAATGAAGTATCCAAAGCCAAAAGCAGTAAAAGCGCTTGTTTTGCTCTTAACTGTATTCTATCCTTCGTTTCGGGAAATGTTTTCAAATGTAACACTTTGATGTAAATATGATTGTAAAAAATGTAAATATGATTTCTAAGTTTCAATACTGAGAATGATATTTAATTATAATGTTGATAGTTGACCTTTATGCCCTGTATTCAGTTCAAATGAGATAATCATTCCCATTAGAAGTACGAGTATAAAATATAACGAAAATTTCGTGAACTGAATTTCGCCCAAATAACAGCTAATAACATCATAGAGTGATGCAAATTAGTGACGTTGAATTTCATTCCAAATGGAGACAATATTTCGAATAAATAGTTTCCTTACGAAATAGATTGACAAGTTGATAACACCAGCAGACACCAGGAAATATACAGGCCCAAAATATGCTATATTCCTAGAATCTCCGAGAGGTTGAAAAACTCCAATATTTACGAGAAGCACAAATATGAATTAGCAGTGAAGTCCAATTATACGCTAAACCACTTTTTTAGCCCGACAAAGTCAAGTATTGCCAAAAGAGACACAACAAATGTAGTGTACGAAAGAGTTGGAGACCAGAATATTTTCACAAAAGCCGGGCCAAAAGCAAGTCACAAGCCACTAGAGCTCACAAAAAACACTCACAGCTCACATTACTTCAAATGGACATAAACCAAACTTTGACAATATTTAAATTTTTACTGAAGAGAAAAATTACTCTCACCGACTTTTTCTGAAAATTCTACATATAATTGCCGTTCCTGCGTAGAAAATACAAAACTTCAAGCCTGACACAGATCAATGTGAACAATTACACACGCGCAGAAAAAAACCGTTCATATTCCCCTAACCACATTCTGCAGCAACCATGTATATTTTTGGAAAACACTCCAAATATTCACTTATTGTCAAGTCCCAAACTCACTTATATTTATGTGCTAATATTAACATGTTTACTTGTAAACAAGCATACCTTTATGTGAAACCATACTCGTGCCATATACTAACTTGGAAGCATTCGTGTTTCCTCCCTAACATCCATTTACTTACGTGGAAGCAGACTCGTGTTTCCTCCTAAACATACTAATACTTAGAAACAAATTATTTTTTGATTTGAATATAATAACAAGTATGTAAAGGAACAATTCTATCGTGGAGGTATAATTATGATTTATTTATTATTATTAACTCCCGAAGGAAGGATTGCGAGTATAGGATGAGTTGAAGATGAAAATTCCAACGGCTGATAATTACAACTTGTGCGAAGGAAAGGTTTACCGTATACGAGTAGGATGTAATTGAAAATGAAACCCCCGATGGATGATAATTACAACTTGTTCGAATGGCGGCTTTCAGCGATTGACCTTTTGTCAAGAAGACAAACCAGGATTAAATTCGCCACTTGATTGTCCTTATTGTATGCTTTCTCTCTACTTGAGGGTGACCATCTTCAACTCGGCCCTCCTGATCTTCATCATCTGTCTCAGATGGCATATGCCCTTCGTTCACCGTCACGTATTCCCATAGGTTCATATTATCGACACTTGTGCTTGTTATGTTTGGCCCTTCGACGTTGGACACTTTTTTCACCTCATAACGCCCGTTGTCTTTAAAATTAATGATTTCATATGGACCAAGCAAGAAACGCGCTTGCTAGTTTACGACCAGCCACAAACTGCGTTCTTGTAACCGTGTTCAGGACGACGCTTGGTATTATAGTTTCGCTATGCCATTTCAATGTTCCATCTAACTTCTCGGCGTAGCTTTTGCCAATCTTTGTTGAACTGTGTGATCATTTCCTAGTCTAAAAGTTACAGCAGGCGGGTTTCGGTTTGGTGGTGGATCTTATGATGCGCTTAGGAAAGCCAAACATATCGGCCCATTCCTTCAGCTTTTCAACTACTTCTTCTTGCCCTGCGGACTTAGTTGGAAAACGCCAGACAAATTTCGAAAAACTATCGACCAGAGCCAGGATGATTTTATACTTATACTGTTTCGACGTCGCGTGATCGATGTGAAGCGTATGAAGTTATGTATCGCCTTTACTGATGAAATGCAAGAATCCTTCCAATTCTTGTTGTCCAATTCTTGTACAATTACAAATAAATGTTGATACCTTATTTTCCAGATTCGGTATCCAATATTGTTGCTGAATGTTGTGCATGGTCTTAACGGTCGAATAAAATGACCAACTTCGTGTGATTGTTGAATAATTTCGTTCTCTATCAGCTTTAGTACCACTAATAACCCATTTCCGCCAACAACTTTGAATAAAAGTCCTCCTTCAATTGTACAGTTCTCATTAACAACGTTCCTTCAAAATTTCCGTGATAGGTTTAATGTGTTCATCATTTTGATAGCGGCTTCGGTAGTCTACGTGCTTCATTTTTTCACCCGACCCATGCTCTACTTCCATGTTTTGGCATATTGAAGATGTAAAATCCACTGCGCTACTTCCCTTGGGACGTATTGCTTGGTTGTCGTCTGCTTAAATGCAACGCAGTCGGTGACCAACTTAAACCGGATGCCCAACAAATAATGTCTGGATTTTTTCAACGCAAGGCAAGGTATGCAAGAAGCAGCTTAGCTTCTGATGCTGACGTCTTCTTACTCCAAAAGTAGAGAGGGTGAAGCCTACCGTCGAATATTTGCAACAAAACCGCACCGTAACCATCTTTGGAGGCATCGGTATGTAGCTCGGTTAATGCATCTCTTGAGTAAATGTGCAGGACGGGCTCTTTAGTCACCGATAGTTTTAACTGTTGCGTAGACTGAAACTCTTCTTGGACAACACTGAAAACGACATTCTTCTTTAGCAGGTTTCTCAGAGGGCGTGCTGTATGTGCGTAACCTGAGATGAACATCTTGAAAACCGGAAACAATTAAACTTCTTTGATATTTCCCGGAGTAGCGAAACGACTAATGACCACTGTCTTTTCATTCCCGGGCCAGATTATTCTATCTTCAACGTCGTGGCCTAGAAAGCTTATAGAGGATTGTAAAAATTTACATTTCTTCCATTTTATTTTTAGGCCATACTGTTCTGCCGTCAACAAAACCTATTTCGTTTTCCCCTAGCGAAATTGAATAAACAATAATATCATCCATGTCCAACTGCATTACATTTTTGTTGATCAGATCTTGGAATATGTGATTCACAAAGCGAATAAAACTGCGGCTGAGTTTCGGAAACCAAACGGTACTAAATTAAACTCGAATAGGCCCTCGCTAGTGACAGACGCTGTGAACGATCTGCCCTCTTTCTCCACCAGCACGTGAAAGAACCAATTTCGAGGTCCATATGGTGCAAAATTTGGTCAACCATTGGTACCGGAAAACAGTCGTGCAGAATCATGCTGTCTTTTTTTTTAACAACCACCACTCTGCTTACCACGTTTGACATAAACTTGCGTAACGTACCACACCTTCGGCTAGCCACTGGTCTACCTGGTCTTTGACAACTTCTGCCTCTCTAAATGACAATCGACTCGGTGACAGAACGGAACAACTCCGTCTGGAACTATCTTCAATTGTATCGGGCACTGTTTTTTCCAAGGGTTGGTGACCGACCGCAATCTTATATTAACTACCCAACATATTTCTGATATTGAGGCGGAACTGTAACGAGATAAGAGATTTCAAATATATTCTATAAGTACATATTAGCTATTTGCTCCTCCAGTAGTGTATGTTCGTCATGAAGTCTTTCAAATATAAACCCTTCCACGTCGGCAGAAACACGGAACTTCTTGATGCAATCATACCCCAAAAGTGTATCACAATCCATTTTGCAGCTTGGCACGACAACGAATTTTTGATTTGCTTGCAGATGATCTAAAATCACTTCAGCTATGAAGAACGCTCTCGCACAATCGTCTAGACCTCGTAACAAAGAATGGCTACTTACTGTGGCGTCTAATTCCGTAACGAATGAGACGGTTGACATCATGCCCGTCAACGATAACTGAATTATATCGACTACTTTCAACGATTACACGAACGTCATTATTTACGTGATAGTCACATGACATGTATCCGGGGACGCGTTACATCGAAATCATTTTAGTTTCAGTTTCTCATTTTATGCTAGCACGATCCGTAATTGAAACAAAGTTCCTTTTTCTCGAACGGCATAGCTCCCGCTTTCGTACCAGAGCCTCAGTGCTCACCATTTTTGCTTACTTCGGCCTTATTCAAATACTCGTATATTTCATATTGTTGCCTCAACTCTTTGGAAGTCTTACACCCGTACACCCAGAGAACTAATTGCCTGAAAATAGGTTGTACCAACCGTAAATTCGGCTGTTATCAGCGAATTGCGATTGCCACAACCGAATTGAGGTTGTCACAACCGAATTTAGTCATCACAACTGAAATTCAGTTGTAGCAACCTGGTTTCATAATTGATTCAATTGTGATAACTGAATCTTGAATTATATTAGTTTTGTCAACCAAATTTTCCAAAATATCGGTTAGAACAACCGAATTGAGAACCAATTCGGATGCAGCAACCAAAATTGGTACCAAATTCTGTTGGAGTAACCGAAAGTAGCATCAAATCAGATGCAACAACCGAATTTCGGTTGTCACTACCGAATTTGGTATCAATTCGGTTGTAACTACCAAATGTGGTATCAATTTAGTCGCACTACCCGAAGTATTTTGTTGGTGATTATTAAGAAAAGTAGGTAAAAATATTGTATTTCTGGTTTTTGTATAAATTGTCTTATTTTGCAGAGAATGACCAAGCAGATATCAAAACTTTTTTGAAGCTTTTCAAGGTCGGTCGTTTAAGATATGCTGCAATCATCTGTGTACGAAACGGTTTAGGACCTAAATCAACAGATACAACACGCCAGAATTGGTGCGGTGACCCCATTATGGCCGGGACTTCAAAAAAGATCGGTAGTGACATGTAAAATAAACGTGTTACTCTAAAGTTTACCCTATATAAATGACTGTATTTTTTCGTTTTCTAATGTTTTTTATAAGAATACTGGTAAAGTAAAGAAGGCATTAGATAAAAAATATTGCAAAATTCATTTAGTGACACTATCTAAATTCGGTTGTGGCAACCTCTAATGAGGTTGTGTCAACCTCTAATAAGGTTGTGTCAACCTCTAATGACAAATACTATTCACTGACTAAACTTCGCTGTGATCGATTACAGACAAATAGACGGACATGGCTCAATCGCCTTAAAAAGTCCAAAAACGAATTTCGTCAAAACATACTGAGGCTCTAATATGGCTCCATCTATGCGTTACATTTCTTCCGTATTAAATGTTATATACGCCCATCCTATGCGTGAGGGTATAATTAAAAGTGTGTCTATATAAGTAGTAAGAGCTACAACATTTTTAGAACTTTTTAGGGTTACAAAGTACTAAGTGTCATAAATAAGTTTCATATGTTTCAGCTGCTAGTTCGTGCTAGTCTATTAACCAATTGTAATTTTTAGTGACCTATTCGTTCTCAAATGGGAAACTTTTTGATATTTAGCAAAATCATCAAATGAAACTACTGATGAAATAACAACAATAATGATGGAATATCTAGAATCCAGGACAAGGTAAATGCTAAAAGAAGATAAGGTAAAAGGAAAACTGCTGGGTTTAATTACTTCTGGTTAAAAAAAATCCAACGATTGTTCAAACTCACGGGCGATGTGTTAACACCTTTTTGTAACACGGTACCTGTTCGATTTCTATGAACACCTTAGTAAATGTTACATTGGAAAATAAAAAACAGCGTTCAATCATATGATGACGTTACATTTAAATAATATTAATACTTAATAACACTAAAAAATATTTAAAGACAAGTGTCATTATTTTCTTGCTTAAAGGTAAAAACCTCAATTGGGACGAACGACGAATGTCGCACAGCACGACGAATTTGTCGGTAAAAATTCGTTGCGTAAATTCGTTGTATGAAACACAATAACGACGAACAAAACTAAAAGTCAGTTGACTTTTTTTCACTTTCACTTTTTTAACTTTTTTTAACTTCCTCGATGATTATTTCATTAACGTCCATTTTAAACACAAGGAAAATACACAAATTTGCATTAATTACTTTGTAAGTCAATATTTGTTTACATGTAGCCGCTGACTGAGTGCCCATAATTGAAAAGAAGAAAAAACCATTTCAAAGAAAATTATGTAATTAAAATTTCTTTTTTTTTAAATATAAATGCTATTTTTTTAAATATAAATGCTAAAATGTGTTTTATTTTCGACGACGTATATTCGCAACGTAAAATTCGTCGTTCGTCCCAATTGTGTTTCTACCTTAATACCTTTTACTTTATACCCACAAAAAAAAAGAGAATGCAAAGCACCAGACACATGTACATACATACACACATTGTTATGTTCGTACATACGCTACACAAGTTCGCACAGTTTTCGTTGCTCTCTTGCTATCTCATTTTTATATATGTACGTATAACCACGTCATTATTCTCTTTGCTCTGAGAGTTCTCCGCACCCACACAAGACAACTATTCGCTGCCGCTACATCAGTGTGTGTTTTTTGGCGTAGAATACGTCTTACCTTACGGTATAGGGAGTCATGTCAAATTGTTATTGTTGTAATCTTTATTTCATTGATTATGAGGAAACGGCGAGATAACTTTTTTTAAAAATATTTGTAGGTAAATGAAGATGTTATCTTTCGTTTGATATACATTCCATATTGGTTGATATCGTCCTAATATTAAAATTTCTTAAATGAAAATTGTTTAAACACATACACTCAAGCATATGTGTGGTGTTTGGTTGAGTGTTTGAGTTTGTAGCGTGAACACAAACTATGCTGCTGTTTCAGTGTGGACACAAACCTTCGGCTGTTGTTTTGGTTGATGAAATATTGAAATTTCGTATATTTACTTATGTATTTAAATGAAACAAAATGTTAAATGTGAATTTGAATTTAACATGGATATATAATTATAAAAAATATAAATCAAATTGATTTGCGTCTGTTATTTAGCATTTACCCTACTCTTTTAATTTAAAAACATATTTATCCTATTTTTCCTACCATAAGCTTAACAACTTGTCTATAGAAACATTTTAAAACTCTTCTATAGAAAAATTTGAAAAGTTTTCTAAAGAAAAACACTTAGTACTTTTTGCTCCGGGTATTGGTACAAATCTGAGGTCCGTGTCTCACATTTAATATTTCTATTTTTTACTGTTTGCTTTTTCGTTTGTATTGCAATTCTCCATGGTTTTCAATCCCCAAATATGTATACTGCTGTATAATGTAAACAATGTTGCCAGTCAGCTGTTTTTTCGAACTTATTCGAACAAATTTGTTGCTTGCATTGTGAACGCCTGTTGAATTTGTTGCTATCATTGTGAACGAGCCTTTAAGGCTGATGTCATTAAACCAATTTTTCTTTTCGATATTCCAAGACCCAATCCTATTTTAGAAACATCATCGGCGGAAATGGGATTTTGTTCTTTACTTTTCGATGGCTTCAGTGTCACTCTCATTGGTCGTCCACGTTCTTGGGATATGGACAATTCATTCTTGGGTTCAGATTTTGAATTTACAAGTGTTTTTATTAACTTACTGACTAGCTGCTCTTTATGTTTTGTAGAAAGATCTTCATCAATATGAGTTATTAAATGATCCACGTGATTCGAATTCTTATTACAAAAATGGGGCTTACTCACTACCAAGTCTGATCGACATTTACTGCACTTTTTTAATTTTTTATTAACAGGGTTAACTACAACATTTTCGTGGCCTGGTTTTCTACTTAAGTCGCACAAAGTACACTCACATGTTTTATCAATTTTAGAACTTGTGTTAGGATCCATTACTTTGAAATTCGAATAATCTCGTAATTTTAAAGTACGTAAACTTAATTCTTTTTTAATTTCACGATAAATCAGAATTCGACAAGCATCACAAACAACACTGGGAAGCCGTTCATCACATTCATCGAAGGTGACAAGTTTTTCAATATTTTCCATTAATACTCCTGAAATTGGAATCATCTTATTTTTCTTCTTAAGACAAAATAAACACATTTTTAGACGATTTTCATCGTGAGTTGCAGCATGGTGTTTTGAAAGCTTCAACATATTGTTTTCCAGATAATTGTACTCTGTAATAAACAAAATTTAATTTTCAGAATTATTTTGGATAAATAATAGTTTTGAATATCAATAACTGTAAATAAACATATCATTGATAAGGAAAATCATAAAGACAAGTCAATTAATTACAAACCTAATAAACAATATACTTGAAATTCTAAAATATCTATTTAAATTTCGTTTTTCACAATTCTTTTTCACAAAACTGTCAAAGGAGCACTAAAATTACGTGAAATTTAAAACACAATTTATAGTATAGAAAAAATGTAAACTCTAAGGCAGAAATTGGCCATCTAGATGCATTAAAAAAATTGAAAAAATCATAATGAGTTGTTTCAAAAACGGCTCGACAAGTTATGGGCTATAATTTTTTTACACACTATTTAGAATGTAAATAACCCAAATCAGTAAAAAAAAAAATGATGTGCTAAGACCCTTCATTAAAAGTTGGTTCCAGACCACCGTGAGACGGACAAACTGTGTTTGGATGTGTTCACTTTGTGAGTTAAGTACCTACCCGCGCCTATAGATATTAACACATCAGAAGTGGACACTTTGTAAAAGGAATATAACGAGAATCGCTATGGTTAAAATGAATTTCAATTACAGAGGATGTGAAGATTGTGTAAGTTTACATAAACTTTATTAATGTTCCCTGCACCAAATCCGGCTAAATCTGCAATTATATTTGTTTGTTATTGTATACTATTATGTGTCTTGATACTATTATAGCGTGATAATATTCGCGGATTTGATATTAACTGCAGACAGTTTTAAAATATGTCTGAACAAGTAAACAGTGTAGTAGCCGAAGGCCATCAAAATCCTTTAGTGAGTGTTCAAAGAGAAGTAAAAGAAGAAGAGAAGTAAAATTATTGAAATTTGTAAAACCCACGATGCGTCGTGAGTTCAAAAGGCCTCAGAGGAACTACGCAACATAAAATACAAATTGTCCGATAAAGATTCTGCTTTGTTCACTGCCGCTTTGGCGCTATTTATGCATATAAGAGGCGGATCAATAATTCCCTGACTTTTCGAACTTCCCTCGCAGTTATATGAAATGCAACACTGCTCCCATCAAGTACCTACTGTCAAATTTTGAGCAAGTTCCGTCATTTGTAAACCAGTGGTTTTATTGCTGTCAAGGGTAACAAAAAACCTCATTGGGACGTTTACAAGATTAGTCTTAATCTATATAAATCTATATAAATATAATCAGTGAGTGAAAACTGGAAAGCGCACAGCTCAGTGATTGTGAGAAGTTCTCCCCAGTCCGTTCATGGGATGTAATGGGAAACCATTTATTTTTATTTATATAAAGGTGAAATCAAGAAGGCCAAACGGAAATCCTGGCGAAATATCTGTGAATCCATTGAGGGAACCAATCAGACTGCACGCTTAAGATGCGTGCTCGCTAAAAACCCACCGTGTGCGGGGTTCTTAATGAAAGACGATGGAACGTGGACGTATTCGTCTGAAGAGTCTCTTGGGATTCTCCTGGATACCCACTTTTCCAGCGTTGACAGAAAAGCTAGACGGAAACTCACCTAGCTTAGCAAAAGTTCGCTCAATAGTGAGCAGAAAGAATCTGATATGGGTCATTAGATGCTTTAAGCCCTAAAAATCAGCCGGACCTGACTGGATAACTACGGGAGGCACTATACCTATCTTCTAGTTGGTTGGAGGCAATCTTCAGGGGCTGCCTTATGCTGGGAGTCATTCCTAGCATTTGGAAGCAAACCAAAGTGGGTTTCGTCGCGAAAGCGGCAAATGCTCTCATGTCAAACCAAAGGACTTTAGACCAATCAGTCTATCATCCTTTGTTCTTAAGACATTTGAAAGGTTACTGGACATTCACGTTCGAAGTAATCATCCACAGAATCTACTATCGAGTTCTCAGCATACCTATATCAAGTGCACGTCAACTGAGACGGCTCTCCACTCTATAGTCAGCATACTAGAAAACTCTCTTGAGAATAAGGTCCTCTCTCTAGGGACCTTCCTGGACATCGAGTGAGCCTTCAATAACATTCAACCTTCGGCGATTCTCAGGTCGTTACAGAATCTAGGAGTCGACAGCTTAGTGACACGCCTAATTGGGAAGCTTCTGGTGGATAGATCCGTCAAAGCTGAATGGGGTGGTGTTACAATTGCTAGGAACGTTAACAGGGGGACACCGCAGGGGGGAGTTCTGTCTTCACTATTATGGTTAACTTCTGTCAATGAACTGATTCTTGAATTGGACAGGGCCGAATGCCAGGTCTTTGCCTATGCCGATGATATTGCTATCATCTGTACGGGTAGAAACCTCAATTTACTTAGCATTCGTACAACCAGCCTACTTAGTCTGATTTCGAACTGGACCGCTAACAACGTACTATGACTTAACCCACTTAAAACCGAGCTTATATTGTTCTCTCGGAAATATAAAATACCCGCATTTGAACTGCCGTCAACTAATGGGGTGCAATTACAGTTGACGGAAAAGGTCAAGTATTTGGGAATAATTCTCGACAGAAAAATGTCTTGGAAACCGAAAGTGGAGGAGAGGGTGAAAAAGGCGTCTGTTGCTCTTTACTGCTGTAAAGGGACGATAGGAAAGCGCTGAGGCCGTCTCCTAAGATCACCATGTGGATTTTTACGGCAATAATCAGACCAATACTTCTCTATCGCACCGTAGTTTGGTGGAGGTCCCTCCAAAAGAAATATATTCTGAATTCCTTGATGAAAATTCAAAGATCAGCACTGATTAGCGTTAGTGGGGCAATCGGCACGATGTCAGGTACTGCACTCAGTGCTATCCTGAACATCTGTACTTCTGGTATCATGCCTGGTGAGAATCAGAGAGTGTGGCGTTTTGATATCGGGACATTCCGGACACACTGAATTGCTACACCGGATCAACTCAATTTCCGCAAAAACGGACTACTGTATCCCCTACCTTCTACCAGCGACAAATCTAAGGTCTTCTATTCCGAACAGGAATACCTGGGAAAGTCACTGGAAGGGGATACCAGTAGTATCAGATTTTTCACGGATGGATCAAAGTTGAACGAGCAAGTAGGATATGGGTCCATTCACCGGACCTAAATATAAATATCTCCTTCAAGCTGACTGATCACTGTAGTGTATTTCAAGCGGAAGTTACCGCCATACTGGAGGTTGCTGAACTACTGAAAAGTAGTGTCACAACCCTGCGGAGAATATGTATCTGCACGGACAGCCAGGCTGCCATTAAATCCCTGGAAGCCATGTTTGCTACGTCGCTGACGGTGAAAGAATGCCACTCATCACTTAGGGTGATGGCAGAGTATTTTGATATGAGGCTCATCTGGGTACCGGGACACAGCGACATTCCAGGCAATTGCGCAGCGGATGCGTTAGCTACACAGGGCACTACGGCACAGATTCTTCAGGCAAAAGAAGGTTTTAGTATGCAAATCTCTACCTGCCGTTTGCAGATTAGGCAGTGGTCCGACAATATGTTCAAGGACAAGTGGAGACTTACTTCAACTTGCAAACAAGCCAGGGTCCTCTGGCCACAGGTGGGCAGGAAGAGGACTAGGCAACTACTTAACTTACCGAGAGGCAGGTTATCCACAATGATAGGAACACTTACGGGACATTGTGTTGTAGGACAACACGCCCTAAGATTGGGACATAGAAACTCCACTCTCTGTAGATGCTGCATGGAAGAGGACAAGGAAACGACGAAACACCTTCTCTTGGATTGCACTGCTCTGGCAGGACTAAGAAGTTGGATATTCTGTACACATTTAGTTAGCACCGTATCCCTACGGGATATTCCTGTAGGCCTTATAGACAAATTTATTGAAGGGCAAATTGGCTAGACGAATAGTCAATAGTTGCTCTGGAGGAAACTGCAGGTATCGCAATGGGCTACTTCAGCCTAAATGTGCTAGACAGCGTGCTGCCTTGCAGCCTTCTCAACCAACCAACCAACCATCCGTCATTTACTTTGCGTTTAACAGCTATTCAAAACGTACAACCTCGTGCATTTTTTTTTTAAATGGGAAATAGTGAATTTCGAGTGCTCATTAAACATTATTTTTTGCGAAAAAAAAACCTTCAATCAAACCAAGGAAAAGCTTTATCAATACTATGGGGACACTTCACCATCGATTTCATTGGTAAAAAGTGGTTTACTGACTTTCGTTGTGGTCGCACAAGTACAAATGACGCTGAACGTTCTGGACGGCCAATTGAGGTCAATAAACATGGATCCATTGCAACACTCCGGAGACCAAGCAGAAGTCTAAATAATGGATTTCTCCGGGTGAACCGGCTCCGAAGAAGGCCAATTTAATAAAACCAAACAAGATATGATGGAGGAAGCCTTTAACTTGATTATTACACTATAAAACGATACGCTATTATTTATTGTTAGTAATGTATTTAATTTAATTGATAACACTGTGCGACAGTGAAATTAGGGTCTCAACGAAACCAAAAACTTATGAAAGTCCATTGGTGTGGTATCAGAAAACCCCACTCGGTTTTGGCCCTGGTCATCACAATTTTTTTTAAAGTCTAAAGAAGATTTGAGCTGTTGATCAAATCTGTAATTCTGATTATAAATCGATATATTCTAAACCGTTGCATATTTTTCATTATAACCTTCTTCAAAATTGTAGCTCATTCAATGTTACACAATGTTGACTAATACACATTTTGTAAACAATGCACCGTCACTTCGTCAAATGATGAAATTTGATCTTTTTTGGATTTCTTGTAATTTTTCAGTACAAGGTAAATATTTTGGGGTAACTGTATTAGAAGGAATTAGGGCCCACAAAATTGTTGATAACATTGCAAAATACACTAATCAACAAAAGTTCCATTTATTAATCCAAAATTTGTGTAGAAATGTAAAATTGTATACTTTTTTCGTTTTTTCGCTTATAACTTGGCAAATATAATCAAATAGATTTGGCCATACTCTGCAAAGTTATAGTGTTTAATATATATATAATAAATACAGTATGAAATCCAAAAAATATAAAACTTTGTTTGACGTTTCGTCATTTGACGAAGTAACGAAAAATGTATATTAGTCAACATTATGAAACGATGAAGACCTACAATTTTGCAGAAGGTTGTAACGAAAAAGATGTAGCGGTTTAGAATATATTGAAGTATAATCAGAAGTACAGCTTTGATCAACAGCTGAAATTTTCTTTGCCCTATAAAAAAAATTGCGATGATCAGGGCCAAAACCGAGAGGGGTTTTCTGATACATCGCCAATGGACTTTCATAATTTTTTGGTTTCGTTGAGGCCCTAAAGAAAAACTGCTCATTTGTCGCACTATTCTTTTGGAATTGTATTAATACGCGACAATTTTGAGGTAGAGTATTATTTTAAATGTGTACAATATTAACACAAAAAATGTGGGCGTGCCACACTCCCACTCTTTGAAAATATATCGTAAATAACATTTCTTGTTTACTGATCAACACTATATTTCTTTTTTGGGAAAAACGAATATATAAATGGGTAATGTGGGGTTGGCGCATGATAGATCATGCCCACTTGTACAAATTCAATGAAACCAAGTATAATATTATACATTTGAAACTAATTTCATCAATTTGTGTTAAAAATTGAAAAAAAAGACTTTCATCAAAAGTGGGCGTGGCTAAACACCTATTACGTCCAGTTTTTAAAGATACACCAAAAATTGTACGTTCTCGTCTACGTACAAAATTTCAGCAGTTTCTATAGGAAACGAAATTTTTTTGTTGAAAGTTGAAAATAAATTCTAAACTCAAATGTTAAATATTTTCCCCAACTATGTTCGTTTGAATATTTATCGCTAATATTCAAAATAATACAGTACTTTTCAAAATACTTTTCATCAATGTTGAAAAAACATAAAATTTATTTTGGTTTTCAACTTGTACTTAAATGAATGAAAACCGTCTACAAGTTTTGGAAAACAAAGTTTTTTTTTAAGGAAAACGTTTTCAAGTGCCAAAAAGAAAAATACTTTTGATTCGAACTATTCGAAATACGATTTTTAAAAAATATATGGTTTGCATTAACAAGGTATCTAACATAAGTATTGTTTTTGGATATTTCCAAAGTGGTCCGCGAAAACCATTTTGTCTTAGGTTAGATTAGGTAGAAGTGGCTGCCACAGTTGATACACTTAGTCTAATGGGGACCGTTGTGATAACATGGGACGTCATATTCCGTCCCCGTCGTTGAGCCAGTAAAATGGTCCGGAATGGTTAAGGGACGATATTCCAGGATGTGGCTGAAGAAAAGACGTACATTGGTCCCTGACGAATGAATTAGTACTTTGCAGAAAAATCATTCAGCTTAGCTTCCTGAATGTTTGTTAGATCCAACATGAACTAAGATCCGAGATAAAGATTCTACTTAGTAGGGACATAAATATTGTTACTAAATTGAACATACCCATTAGGATAGTAAAATTGAACTTATCCTTATATTATCATATGGTTTTTGAAAATTAACATCTATAACGTTAGTCAGTTACGGGAATTTGAAAACTTTCACCATGGAGTGGTCAGATAAGGAAACCCGTATCGCAGTTATAGCACTTTTTAAGTGTTAAGTGTATATTCAACACACATGTTCGCATGTTCGTCGACAGGTTCACACAATTGTTCGAGGAGACTGGAGATATAAAAGTCAGCCCCCGGTCGGGCCACGCACGTACCGTGCGGAAACAGCACGTCATCAAAGCCGTCAAAGCAAGAATTCAACGAAATGCTCTCCGGAAACAGAAAATCCTGGCCCGCGAGATGAAAATCACGCAAAAGCCCATGAGTCGAATTATTATAAAAGACTTGGCACTTGGAGCTTCCAAACGGCGTACAGGACATTTGTTGACTGCAACTTTAAAAAAAAATAGGATAGAAAAATCCATACATCTTTTGGTGAAGTTCGCTGATAACTTGCATAGAAAAATCTTGTTTACGGACGAAAAAATTTTTACCGTACAGAAAAAAATTAAGAAACAAAATGATAGGGTTCATGCACAATCATCTAAAGAAGCATCTGAGCTCATCCCACGGACCGAAAAGGGTCATCATCCAGCTGCTGTCATGTTTTGGTGGGGTGTCTCTTATGATGAGGTAACTAACTGACTTGCATTTCTGGAAAAATGGGGTCAAAACATCGGCCAAAGTCTACCAAGAAACCGTTTTGGTAGCACTCGTGAAGCCGCTTAATAATTCCCTGTTCCAAAACCAGCAGCTTTCCAGCAAGATTCAGCACCAGCAAATAATCCCAGCTTTTATATGCTCTGAAGAATGGCCCTCTGGCAGCCCTGATCTGAACCCTCTGGATTACAAATTGTGGACCGTTTTAGAGGACATGGTCTGCCACAAAAGACCAAAAGGTTTGTGCTGTAGCCAATTTTTCAATGGATGAGGTGCGTGCAGTTATTGACGATTGGCCAATGCGACTTAAGGCGTGCGTGAAAGCCAATAAAAATAAAAATAAATAAATGGTTTCCCATTACATCCCATGAAGGGATCGGGGAGAACTTCTCACAATCACTGAGCTGTGCGCTTTTCAGTTTTCACTCACTGATTGGGACCTACAGTTTTACACCGATTCCGAACGGTATTTTGAAAAGATTTTTCATGGCTATATACTCGATAGTGTCGCCGTCACTATGCGAGGTGACCACCACCGAAAGAAATTTGAAGGTGGTCAGAGCAGGGTTCGAACCCAGGATCTCATGTACAAGAGCCGCGCACACTAACCATTGCACCACCGACGGTGCATACTAATACGGTAATACATAAATATATAAAAAAAATTGGCCCAAAAACGTTCATTAATTTTTGTTTTATAAGTAACAGTATATTTATATCCCTACTAACTATAGCAATTGACGATTACGAATTTATACCTCAATATTTAGAGCAGTTGAACTGTCAACAAAATCTGTGATTCCACTGTCATGTACTGCAGTTTGCGAAATCAAGGGTTATAAATGTGGATATTGCTGAAGTTGTATTAGCTGCTTCTGCGACAATGAGCGTTCAGTGCACTTTCAATTATTTTGATCAGGCATAAAAGGCATTTAAGAACAGATAATCTCGATAAAATTGTTCTTCTTAAATTCAACCCAAGCATAGTTAACGCAATATTAATTTAATGAAGTTATTATAGATTATTTTGTTGCGTGGATAAATATTGGTTTTTAATTTGTTCAATATTTTGTTCAACATTTCAAATATCGTGCTAAATTCGAAGGCGGTCTCAAAACTATCCGACCTAAAAAAGAAGACACAAAACAGTTGGGGAAAATTTTCTTTATTTTTCAACATAACCTCTTTTTAGCTCGATACATTTTTTCCAGCGATATTCAATAGCTGCGATATCCTGTTTATAGTAAGAACTGTCAAAATCCTTAAAATAGCCATTAACCGCAGACTCCACCTCTTCATTGTTGGCAAATCTTTTACCACCGAGCCATGTTTTCAGGTTTGGAATTTGAAAATAGTCCTAAATCTGGCGAATAAGGTGGGTGATGAAGCAATTCGAACTTTAGTTCATTAATTTTGGCCATCGCAATAGTGGATGTATGAACTGGAGCATTGTCTTTATGAAACAACACTTTCTTTTTCGCCAAATGAATCTAGCTCGATTTTAATATTGCTTGGACTGAGACCTTTCAAATGGAAATATTGAATTACATAACGCTGACCAGTGGTTTCTATGTCTACAAATTTCCTGAGATCGTTTACTTTTGATGGCTCAAATAAAAATACTTAAACAACGTGGCGTCTTGAAAGTTAAATCATGTGTTTTATAAGGTTGCCACTTTGCAGCAACATATTTTGTTTTAACGTAGAATACGTTATACGGTAAGGTAGGGGTGTTGATCTGGAGCACAAAATTTTGAGAAAATGTTTGTCAACTTTCACCCACTTTTACTTAAATATTAAAACATATTTTAGCAATTTTTATATGTTACTCAGTTTTGGTAATATGTTTTGTTTCGAATTACTTTAAAAAAATTATATGTCTATATATAAAAGTTTTATGTAGTTAAGGAAATAAATATTTAAGAGCATGATATTTTAGACTTTTTTTGTACATGCCGCTGTCGTTGTTGGTTTGTAAATGCCGCTGTTGTTTTTGTTGTTGTTGTGAAATCAAATGATTTTGGCTTTGCTGTGCTTTGTTTATTTATCGAGCAGCGTGTAAATGTGTGTGTGTGTACATTTCGTTTTGTTGGATCGGTCGGTTATTAGTTCGTTTGTAGGTGAACATAAAATGAAGGGAGGGGAGCGTGGACACTTGTGTGTGCTTGAAAGTTTACAGATCTTTGCTGTCGTTTGTTTACTTCTGCGAGCAGCGTGTAAATGTGTATGTATGTACATTAATACAAAGGATTGGCGATGTATACGCTACGCTCACTATATCAATGGCGTTTTTCCTAAACACATTTCTGTGAATACATTGGGAAGTAGTTGGAAAGCAGCTAATCTATTGTGCTGCCGTATCATAAAATGTATTGCTGTAGCTGTACTTCAAATGAAGATGTCGCTATAATGTAATACATACGTTAAACTAGATATAGTTTCATCCTTAAACATATGGCATACAGTCTTCGAGCACACAAACTAAAAAATAAATTAATAAATCTTGTTCAAAACTATTCCAATCGTTTAGATCGGTGGTTTCCAAACTTATTTGGGTTATCGCCATCATTTTGGTAGTTTTGTTGTTGTCTTATTTTACTAAAAATTATACTGTACATACATAAAATAACTTATCACACATAACTTATCCTATCTAAAATTAATTAACTTTAATACATGCAAACGCCTACTTATGTTACAAAAACTTAATAACTAGCTATCAGCTGTATGCGTATATATTAGATAGATTTAAATCATTTATCAAAAATTATATTTAATTCATATATTTTAATTGCAAAATGACTAACGTATTCTACGTCTGACCTATGCGCCCGTGTTATCTAACACAGGCTTGTTATTTTTTTTAATTACTGGCAACATCTATACGTCAGGTCGGCTCGTTTTGTGACCGCCCTCGTGTCTTGACTAAAAACCATTTTTCCCAAAAACGTTTTTTTTTTCGAACTTTTGTGTTTTATTTTTTTTTCACCGGTTGAAAATTTTTGTCGAACACGAAAGTTGAATATCTTTTTGAACATAGTTGTTGTACTCAAAACGAACATTTCAAAAGTTTTTTCAACTTCAAAGTTTTTTCAACTTTTATGTTCGTTTTTTTTTTTTTTTTTTGATGATGAAAAAAATAAAAATAATGTAATTTGCAATTTAAGGCAGCTGGCGAAGGACTGCTGGCCCACATGCATCGACTTATATGCGGTATATGGCTGGGGGAATCTATGCCAGAAGATTGGAGTATCAGTGTATTATGTCCTGTATTCCAAAAGGGTGATCCGTGTAAAACTGATTCCGGCAAAACTGATCCGCCTCTGTAGAATGACGCTGACCAACACCAAATCAGCAGTGAAAGTGGGGAAGACCTCACTCAACCAGTCTGTACCAAGCGAGGACTTAGACAAGGCGACACACTTTCGTGCAATCTCTTCAACATCTTAATAGAGATAATAATGAGAAAGGCTGCAGTAAATACGAACAAGAACATTAACACGAAAAGCCATATGTTGCTGACTTATGCTGGCGACATAGACATCATTGGGCGAAATTTGCGAGAGGTTACTGCAGTATTTTCAAGAATCGAAAAGGAATCAGCAAAGGTGGGTCTTGCTGTTAATGAGGGCAAGACAACATTTATGGTGTCAACGACTAGAGAAACCTCTCGACTTGGTCCGCACTTGAACGTAGACAACCGAGTTAAATTTGAAGTGGTAGATGAATTTCTCTACCTTGAGTCCGCCGTGTACAAAGACAACAACGACAGGCTGGAGATAGATAGGAGAATTGTGCTTGCAAATAGATGCTATTATAGGTTCAGCAAGCAGTTTAGGAACAAAGGCCTCTCTCGACGGATAAAAGTCCAGCTATATCAGACTCTCATTTTACCTGTTTTGACATATGGCTTCGAAACTTGGGTCATATCGCAAGTGGATGAAAAACACCTGGGAGTATACGAGAGAAAAATTCTCCGTAAAATATATATGGTCCTGTTAGGGAAAACGGTGAGTATCGACGTCGCTGGAACCAAGAGGTATATGATTTATATTCTGACATGGGCATAGCTAGGCGAAACAAATTAGGCCAATGGCGTTGGCTAGGCCATGTTACCAGAGTGAATGAAACAGGTAAAGAGGACGGCCAAGACTCCGCTGGACAGACCAGGCAGAAGAATCCCTCCATATCCTTGGTGTTACCAACTGGCGAGAAAAGGCGAAGGGTAGAGCCAGTAGGAAGAATATGTTGAAATTTGTTTGTTTAATTAATATGTGTAAGACGTCTGACCTCATGATGTTGAAAAATAGTCAATAAAAGTATAAGTAACGTAATTTGGAATTAATACTCGTATCGGATGCCTGAATTAAATGCAAATAAAATATTCATATTGTTTTCAAATTTTAGTTTGAGATGTTTAATTTTATTTGATTTTAATTTTTATAACCTTCATTTATTTATAAAAAAAAATAAAAAATCTCTGCTTTTTGTGCTAAAATTGAGGGTCTTGCAGCAACAACGAGTTAACTCCATTTTTAGGCTAAACAGAGTTAACAACCGTTTCTTGGGGGGAAAAATCATTCTTTCGTTTGGTGCAACAATGATTTATCTCCCGTTGATAGTTCTCAAGGTATCCGCTAGAAAGAGTTAACTGCTTCATTCGTTTGGGGCAACATGGAGTTAACTCCAGGAGCTGGCTCTTTGTTGCCCCAAATGATTGTCGTAAAACAGCATGGAGATAACAGTGGCGATGTAACTTGGCCGGCCTCCAAACGACTGATCCCTCTGCTAGTTGAACATTCACTTTTATAGCCGTTTAATGCGTATTGCAGTCAGCGACTTTCCCGATTTTCGCCACTTTGATTATACTTACCCTTAATGTTATCCCCTGATAGTTGCGCGTGTGGCCACACTATATTCCCAATTTATCTAGGCAGTTGTCACTTTATCAATGCGTAAAAATTATAATTATTATTGATAAAGTTTCTGATGGCTGAAGGTACATATGTCAAGCAGTGAAAATGATTTGTTCAGTGGTGCTTCGTCAGACCAATATGTACCAAGTTCGGAAGACAGTGAATCAGATAGTGTTGCGCCAGCAAGGAAAACAAGGAAGGTTGCCGATCGTGGAAAATGGAAGAAAAATGTGCGAAAACAGCTAAGAACTCAAGGGAAACGTTATGTTTCTTCCTGAGGAAAACTATAGAAAAACAGTTGGACTTCCACTTACAGTCGGAACCAGTTTTACGGGCTTCAACTAGTTTTGCTCGGGAAGAAACATACGTTTTCCCTTCCAACTGTAGTAAAACAGTTGGACTTGCACTTACAGTCAGAACCAGTTTTACGGGCCTCAACTAGTTTTCCTCGGGAAGAAATATACCTTTTCCCTTCAGTTTTTAGCTCTTTTCGCTCATTCTTCTTCCATTTTCCACGATCGACAACCTTCCTTGTTTTCCTTGCCGGCGCGACAACTGTTTTACTACAGTTGGTAATGAACAAAAACAACGTTTGTTGTCCCATTTCAATCATTTGGAAAATAAAAGAGACCAGGATCTTTACTTGGCCGGATTCAAATGGTTTGAGAGCCAGCAGAATTTTCTATAAGATTGCCCATGTTCAATGATTCCTTACTTTAAATAGAAAGCAATTTTCAATTATTTGGGCCAAAAGGGAGTTAACTCCAGAATAAAATTGACTCTAGAAGTGCGAATTTTACGAATAACTTAATGGAATTTGGCCAAAGCATGTAGTGGTACGTGACAAATTATATGGCAAAGTCACAGACGATTTAAATGCATTATCTATTTTTGAACAGTTTTTTTTTTTTATTTTCCAAGCAATTATTAAAATTTGAGTTAACTCGTTGTTGCTGCATACCCCTCAATTCTGTTTTTCTAACAAAAATAGTGGATCTGGTTATGTACGACAGTAATTATTCCGTCCTGGGTAATTGTAATATAATACCGGCCGAACTCTAATTAAACGACATCATTTTTAAAGTTATCCACATCCATTAAACCAAAGATCATATTATGTCATTTTACCTGACAGATTTATCGAATTTATTGGGAGTTTGGCTATTTTGGATAACCAAAATATCCAATACTTTTGACATCTCTTAACAATTCTTTGTCATTGGCCAATATGGCATAAATTGTCTTTGACAAATGTTCATACTGGAAATGCGGCGGAAAGGGCATATCCTCGAATGCCAGCATTTCAACATTTCCTCTGTCATTGCCAACAGCGACAGAACGGCCACAAAGAGATAACCTGGAAAACGTTGATAATGAATAAATATTATAGCTCATGTGGATTTCTTTTTGTTGCGATACATTCATTACCTTAAGTTTGTGTAGTAGGCTTTGTTGTCGATCCTTGTCGAGGATGTCGGTTTGAAGACGCTTCTGTTTAAATCCCAAACATCAATGGCATCTCTGTGCAATACCACTATGATGGATGAATGGACGGTACTCCAGCAAGCGGTACACACGGGGCTCATATGATATTTTAGTGTTATTAAAGGTTTGAAAATACCGAGTAACCAGATGCGTATGCACCTACAAAAGAAATTTAAAATAAATATAAAACAAACAATTTAAACATCCGGCAACTACATTATGATCTTTTAAAAGATTACCCAATGGTAAAATAAGTAAGGTAAACGCAGTAGGAATTGTTGCACCAAAAACACGCAGTTTGTTTTTGTTTGGTGTCCATAATCCGTCAAATTTTATACATGTAAAATTTTAACAAACAAATTGGCACGTGAAAGATCACAGCACTCAATTACATTTTTCATTGATATACTGAAAAATTACTCAAATATTCGCGCTTATTAGGGTTGTTGTCGTCGACGTCGTTGTCGTTTTTATGACAACATCACTTCGTGTCAACATCGTCGTCACATCAACGCTAGTTTGGTATTCTGTAACTGGCTTGAGACGACGTCGACTTTTTATCGATAACTTACTAAAAACGTAAACAAAGTGGTCAATCGTTGTGAATGAAAGCAGGAAGAAGAAGAAATTTGTACATTTGTACTTCTATTATTTTATTTAATTTAGTAAAAAATTTTCAAGTTCCTAAAAAGTGTTAAATTTTCGTAACTATATGGACTCCGATTTGTAAGTTATTGGATGTAGACGCCATATATCACCAGGTTAGGCGAATGGAGGCGGTGAATTGAGACGAGCTCTCCATGGAGGCACATGCAGCTTCCACTGCATGTATTAGAGACAAAGACGTAATGGAGGGCAACAAGTGATTTCATCAAATTCACCATGGACCGACCATTTGAACTGTACGTTTCGTTAGCGGCCGCTTGTTTGAAAGATATCAGACTAAATTGAAAAGACACCAATTCCTTGACTGAAAGCGCGCAGGGCAGGCGTATATGTCACAACAAGAATACAACCACTGCCTAGGCAATGCATCTACTGGTGGGCACTTGACACTGAAGACACCGAAGCCTGTAGTTTTAACTGATCCCTGAAGGAACTCAATTCCAGCAGCTAATTTTGATTCAGGGGAGTGACCGTGTTAATACCCAGTATTATTTTTCATTAACTATTTGTATAAGTTCAAATTATTAAAAATAAGGCGAATACATTTGCATTAAAACGAACAGTTTGTTTATTGCATTTACCGTCAGACACAACTGCACGTACATACTCGGCATACGTAACGGGCTTTTCAATAAGAGTTTTTTTAAATAAAACAAAACCGGTTTTAGATACCAATGAAATTCTTTATTCGTTCGATGTCATTATGTATGGAACTCGATTTCTTTTGCATGGCCACCACGGGCACGCTTGCAGAAGTCCAGACGCTGAACCCCATTTTCGACGGTTTTCAAGCATAAATCGGCCGATACTGCTGCAATTTCACGTTCAATATTCGTACGAAGTTCATCAATCGTCGCTGGCTTGTTGGCATAGACCATAGACTTGACGTAGCACCACAGAAAATAATCTAACGGCGTCAAATCGCACGACCGAGGCGGCCAATCGTCTGGGCCATTTCGTGAGATAACACGTTCACCAAACTTGGTTTCTAATAAATTGATTGGAACCACATGTCCTCCAAGTCCATATTATCCAATTGGGGCCAAAAATAGTCGGTTATCATTGAACGGTAGCGATTCGCATTCACAGTAATGTGCCGGGCTTGATCATCACGGAAGAAGTACGGCCCAATGACGCCGCCGGCCCATAAACCGCACCAAACCGTAGTTTTTTCTGGATGCAATGATGACTCATGGATTACGTGTGAATTGCTGTCTGACCAATAACGCATATTTTGCTTATTGACGAAGCCATTCAGCCAGAAATGAGCCTCATGGCTGATTGTTGAGGCCTCTTAAAGTTGGCCTCTTAAAGTTGAGGCCACTGACTCCAAATTTCGGTAGTAAATTTTAATAATTTCGACTCGTTGTCGGCTCGTATATCTTTCCATGATGAAATGGCAAACCTTGCTGAAGAGAAATGTCAAAAGAGCGGGAAAAATATGGCGTCGTTTGCTGTCCCTATCGATTTACTTTTGTAGCGTCTCTGTTGGAAACCCCTTTATAAAGCTGATCCTGTTCTGCAACACTTCTGCATACTCTCCTTGGGGCTTTCCATCCGCCATTGAAAGTTGCGAACTAATAATTTTAATTTGTTAATCCATAATTCAAAAATAAAATTGGAAAGTTCTTCAAATCGGGAAAAAAATTGCGAATATTCTCAAGTCGTTATCAAAAACTGTGTCGACAGAAATGGAGTCCTTTCAATTCAATGCCGACGTCAATTCTAGTTACAAAATACCAAATATGTGTCGACAGTCGTCGTTAGTGATCGATAACGACTCCACAAATACCGATTTTCAACTGTCGTCACAAAACGACGTCGTTTTCTGTCGACGACGACAACCGTAATAAGGGTGATTGAAATGAAAATCGATAAATGGTACCAGAAAAAAAAATTCATAAGAAATACCCCAAAATTTGACGAAGTAAATACGATAGAGCTAAGTTTGTACAGGCAGTCGGTGGCGTAACGTGCTAAACGCTGCCCGAAACGACGCTGTGTCACAAACATCGAAACAATCTTCCAGTGGATGTGATTTCGAATCCTACCACGCCTGTTTCATTTTTTTAAATAAACAAAATTTCTAAAAATACTTCGGATCGAAGACAAAACGAAAACTGAGATACAATTCAGTTTGTTAATATGTCAAATTCTTCGTCGACTAAAAACGAAAATTTTTTTTATAAATAACATTCAAATATATTCGTAGATGGGTGAAATTTTGTATCGATTGAAAAATAATATTTTTCCAATAAACAACCTACAAATATGGTAGCTGATATGTGATTTTTTTTTATCACAGGATTTTCAATTAATATTTTGTTTGAATTTTCGAATTATTTAATTTAATTGGAAAAAAATTTTTTTTCTGTGTCCTGCGTACTGTGTAGTATGAAAACTCATTAACTACAAAAATTAAATATTGAGATATAGAGCTTTTTAGTATCTTTTTACAATTAAAAATCTATAAATAAAGAAATAGAAACATTTGATTCTGGTTAGTTATTAGAGTGTCTTAGAAGACCTTTTGCTATTTTGTTTGAATTTTCGAATTATTTAATTTAATTGAAAAATAATTTTTTTCTGTGTCCTGCGTACTGTGTAGTATGAAAACTCATTAACTACAAAAATTAAATATTGAGATATAGAGCTTTTTACTATCTTTTTACAATTAAAAATCTATAAATAAAGAAATAGAAACATTTGATTCTGGTTAGTTATTAGAGTGTCTTAGAAGACCTTTTGCTAGAACATTTTTTGAAAAATAATCCATATTTGAAGACAAAAAGGTGTGAATTGTAGTTAATGATTTTTTCCTCATATTTTTTTTTTTTAAACTTGCAATTAATGAATTTATTTTTGGATGATTTAAATAGATTTAGTTGTAGATATACAAATAAATAATACATAGTAAGATAAACAGAGTTTTAAAAAGGTAACTAAACATGAAATAATAGTGAATACTGTTGTAGGTTTTTAAATCTGAGTCGTTCTCTGTGTCATGTACCATTGTTTTATCTCTCTATGTATATCGCCACAATCACATAGCTTTAATAAATCCTTCTTCGCTGATCGATAATATTTCTTTGTAAGCTTTACGAAGCGTTATATTTTTCCGAGGTCTTCCATGAAGTTTAATATTAACTTTTTTTATATGGTCCCGTATGGTCGTACCTGTATAAAATAACTCCTGGTTGATTTTTTTCATACCGGAAATACTTTCGGTTTTTGATTAATATCCCTGACAATGCATGAAGGTAAAAAAAATCTGAAATTTTTAATTCTCTGTCTTCGTGAATATTTCGAGTCAATCATTCATCACAAACACCGATCTATATTGTTTTCTCGCTCTATCGCGGAATGCATAGAATCACACTCCTTTTAGGAATGGCAGGATTCTAAAAATTTATGTTCAATTACTTGAATGTGGGTTACTTGCACAGCATAGAGCAGAATTGCAGCAACATGTTGGTTTCGATTTTGTCCTCCACAAGTGTCAGGGAAAAGGGATAGCTCTATAATTTTTGCTGGAAATTATTAAGTATTTAATATTAAGTATTTTAATATTGTGCCAATTTCAGAGCTTCCTCGCTTTCCATTTAACTGCATAATGCATTTTTATCGTGACCACACTCAGATTTATTTTACGACTGTAGTACATTGGAGAGGATACAGAGGATGGGATATGCAAAACATATTTGAGGTCAAAGGTTGCTGTTGTTTGTTTAAGTTCTTGAGAGTTTTCCTTGTTCCTTGTATTGCAATCATCGATTGTTTCAAGTGCATATTGTATTCATCTTTGAGCTCTTTCTTTCTGGTTGAGTCTGCCAGATTAAACTGGGTGCATGTAGTGCACAGATCTTACTTACATCTTAGGAATGATAGATTGTGGTCAGTACAAAAAATTCTTCTATAGACATTTATTTTCACTTGTTTCGTTTTTAACAATGCACAATTTGCTTCATACAGTTCATGCATTTTTAAAATGGAGAGTGTTGGGTCTAAATACTTTTTGTGCGACGACTGTCTTACATAATGGCGTGGTACGGGTTGGAAAGCTTCAATATATTACTTTACTAACTTTAAAGAATGGCTGTCAGTTTTATTGAAAGGACTTTGTTTGTCACGTTTATCACACCCTTGAAATGGGCGCATTTTTAGGACCATTTCAAATGCATAAGGTTGTTTTAAAAAACTTTGCACACACTCCATAACTCACGTTTATCATTGTAAAAACAATACCGAGATTTATGGCTACCTGCACTAGTTCTTCGCATTATGCCAGTAAGTGAAACGCATTTCAAAATAAAATCTTTCTGTCTTTTGTAGTCACTCATTGCCCAATAAATGCAAATGGCATTTAAAGCGACATTTCCCACAATCAACGGTTTTAGGCTCTTTTGCTTCTTTTTGACTCCGATGTGGTCATGTAGGGTAAACCTTTTGTTTGATCTTTTTTTGTCGTGTTTATTTTCCACTTGCATGGCTCAGAACGTTTCCAGCGACATTAGCTTTTAGTGGCAATGTGAGGCTCACCAACATCAGAATCAACGCAGAATTACGATGGCGTTGGATATCTATATTCAGATTCATTTTCTTCCTTTGGTGTATTCTTTACACGTTTAAAGAATTGTGAAATTGTTGTTTGCTTGAACATCTTTCAAAAGTCGGACTTTAAATTACGTTATTCCAAGAATAAGTAAAATATTTACCTAGGTATTTGAACCGTCGGTGGTGCAATGGTTAGTGTGCGCGGCTCTTGTACATGAGATCCTGGGTTCGAACCCGGCTCTGACCACCTTCAAATTTTCTTTCGGCGGCGGCCACCTCGCATAGTGACGGCGACATTATCTAGTATCTAGCCATGAAAAAGCTTCTCAAATTACCGTTCGGAATCGGTGTAAAACTGTAGGTCCCAATCAGTGAGTGAAAACTGGAAAGCGCACAGCTCAGTGATTGTGAGAGTTTGGGAGTCATGGGATGTAATGGGATGGGATGTCATGGGATGTAATGGGAAACCATTTATTTTTTTATTTGAACAAAAACTATAAATATTTTTTTTAAGTCGATGTCTTGCAAATAATGTACTCTGTAGGTGTAGACTGTTTACAAAAAAGGAATAATAATCGTCTCAATATTTGTTACGATAACAAAAGCGTTGTAGCTTACTCTGATGAAATATAATTGCTTTAAAATCATGAACAGTGTATGAGAAAAAAAATTATAAAGCACTTAATGACTTTTCCTCAATAAAGGTTAGTACAAATTGTATTTAATGATTTTTTCCCCTTTTTTTTGTAAATAACAAAAATAGAGTAATATTCGTTTGGAGAATAGATAGATGACAATAAGTTATAGAAGGAAATGCAAAAGCCCTGACTTTATTAAAAGTGTAGTTAATGAGTTTTCGCACTACATAGGCGAGATATCATTTATTATTAATTTTTTTTACGGATATTAACGCAAATTAAGTAAAATCAGATTAACCGGTAAACCGACGTCAAATAACCGGTTTCCGGTTTGTTCGAAAACTGCGGTTTTTAAAAAACCGGCACACGGTTAATAACAAAAAACCGGTTAACCGGTTTCTCCGGTTTTTCGGTTTCGGTTTTGGACACTCTACTTAGAACTCTTTACACAACATTTTTTGACTTAGTGGCAACAGTGTTGGTTTTTTTTTGTGAAATTTTTATGTCCTCACGTTTTGAATTATTCCATTACGTGTAAGAATACAAATGCAAAAGTCTTAGCACAATCGGACTATGTCTTCCCGGCCCGAAAGAGCCCTGAAGTTTTAAAAATTGCCTTTTTTCACGAAATATCGTAAATTTTCTGCTTTAGCTGATGGTTGATTAAACATATTTTCTGCTTTAGCTGATGGTTGATTAAACATATTACAATAATTTATGTATTAAATGAAAGGTTACTTTATTGACTTTAAATTCCATCCTAACACATTTTCCACAAAAATATACGGTTTAGACGATATTCAACATTTAACGGGTCAAGTTCGGTTCAGACGCCTCTGGTATGCACTTGTCAACATATCAACGTCACTTTTTTGTTATCGAATATTCTGGCAGCTCTAGAATTATTGGCCATCTGGCATCAACTAGTTAATTTTGCATTTAGCAGAAAGACAAATTCTGGGAATCCCCAAATGAACATTGACGTGGCGCTTATAATAGTGCTTAAAGAGAAATACTCATTTAAAGTGTGATCTGCTAAGTGAATAGTTCGGTATAAGAGGGATTAAAGTATTTAACCAGTGAAATAATTAAGTTAAAATGGCAAGTAGCTCGTCTAATGCTCGGGTCCGAGCACAAAGTCAGATTTATTTAATTGGACATTCGTCTCAACAAATAACCGGCAACAAGCTTCCTTCTAAACATCAAGTGTTAAAGTCACTATTTTATAACATGCGTGTCGTTGGACTTCCTTTCTGTGATGCCGCAAAACTCACTCTGAAAGAAGTTTTTGTGTTCTGGGAGAAAGCTAGGATACCTAAGTGGAAGAAATGGCCTCGGACGATGTATTTACCGACGGTGGAAAAATCGAAAAATCTGACATAGCGAGTAAACAGAGGAAATACAGTCGCGGATATAAAGAAGTAATAACGGAAAAGTTATCCATTTTGTTAGATAGGTGCAACATTTCTGATAGAAATGCTGTGCAAATAATTTTCGCAACAGCTGAAAGTCTGGGCTCTAGTGTCCCGAAACTTGCTCTTAGCAGAAGTACGGTAAGGAAACGCAGAATGTCATTTCGAAATCAAAGGGCACAGAAAATCAAGGAGAGGTTTAGGAAATCGGACTTGGAGGGAACTGTTGTTCATTGGGATGGGAAACTTTTACCAAAACTTCTCCAGAAGGAATATGCTGAACGGTTGGCCATCTTAGTAAGCAAAGGAGATGATGAGCAACTACTGGGGGTCCCTGCATTAGAGAATATCACAGGTATCAGACAGGCAGAAGTTGTTTGCGACAGCGTTGAAGAATGGGATATTGGAGACAAAGTTATTGGCATGTGTTTTGACACAACGGCCTCCAACACTGGACGAATGAAAGGCGCCTGCACCTTGATAGAAAAACAGCTAGGTAAAAATTTATTGTACTTGGCCTGTCGCCATCATATTTTAGAAGTCGTGTTGCGATCAGTATTTGAGCACGAAATGGGATCGACTACTGGTCCTCATCCTGACATTTTTAGAAGATTTCAAATGCATTGGTCTAAGATAGATCAGTCAAAACACATGGAAGGGGTACAGGATGATTCGGTAAAGAGCTCAGTAAAAGACTTCGAAAAAGGGGTTTCGGAATTTCTTCGTCTTCAGTTAACCAAAGTACAGCCTAGAGATAATTATTTGGAATTGATAAAGTTGTGCTTAATATTTTTGGGAAAAGTTCCTTCTCACGATGTTTCCTTTCGCATTCCTGGTGCCTATCATCACGCCCGTTGGATGGAAAAAGCCATTTACTCCCTGAAAATTTTTATTTTTAGGGAACAGTTTCGTACGACAGAAGACGAGTTAAGTTCAATTAAATCTATATGTTTATTTATTGTGAACTTGTATGTGAAAATGAGGTTTGAAGCTTCAAACGCTATAACAGCTCCTAATAATGATGTGGAATTTATTCAGAGCGCCATTAAATACAGACATATTGTACAAGGTGTATCAGAAAAGGTACTGACAAAATATTTACTTCACCTGTGGTATCTTAACCCGGAACAAATCTGCCTAAGCTTATTTGACAATAATGTTTCTACTGATACAAAGAACAAAATGGCACAAAAGATTTTGGCATACAAGAATTTAGCAGAAGACGAACGGTCTGCTAGAATACTGAGGGTGCAAGTTTCTGAAAACGAGGCAGTAGAACTATTTCAAAATATTTCTCTTGAGAAGTTTGTTTCGGATCAAAGTCTGGCTTTTTTCGAATATTTTAAAGTTAAAATTGACTTTTTGACAGAGGACCCAAAGAACTGGTCCGCAAATAAAGATTTTTTGAAACTTCAAACTTTTGTAAGAGGTATGAAGGTAGTAAACGACACGGCTGAAAAAGGGGTGAAGCTAATTCTAGATTGCAATAGCACTCTTACCAAAGATGAGGAGCAAAAATAGTTTATACTTCAGGTGGTTATGGAATGCCGTCGGCTTTACCCTGATACTTCGAAAAGTACCCTTAGTCTACCCTTGCCTGATTAGTTACATTAAAATTACATTAAATAATATATTTCGTTTATTAATTTTTAAAATTGTTAAGTATGAATTCTTAATTAAATTAGTTTATTTCTGAAATATGAATTCCGACATGTCTTATCTTTTTGTTTAATAAAAACAAACTTACATAATTAATAAATTTCATATCAAATATGGTGGAATTTCCAGCATTGCTTCGAAGTGCATACCAGAGGCGTCTGAACCGAACTTGACCCGTTAAATGTTGAGTATCGTCTAAACCGTATATTTTTGTGGAAAATGTGTTAGGATGGAATTTAAAGTCAATAAAGTAACCTTTCATTTAATACATAAATTATTGTAATATGTTTAATCAACCATCAGCTAAAGCAGAAAATTTACGATATTTCGTGAAAAAAAGACAATTTTTAAAACTTCAGGGCTCTTTCGGGCCGGGAATACATAGTCTGATTAAGCTACGACTTTTGCATTTGTATTCTTACACGTAATAGAATAATTCAAAACGTGAGCACCTATAAAAATCGAAATTTTTTTTAAAAACTACCCTAGGCAACGCTGTACACGTAATAAAAAAAATAATTGCGTACAAACGAAATTGTAGACTTAAAACAATAAATTAAAAAATTATGGTTTCCCATTACAACCAATGAAGGGATTGGGAAGATCTGCTCACAACCAGCTATGCGATTTCTAGTTTCACACTCATTGATTGGCACCTACAGTTTTACACCAAATACGAACAGAATTTTGAAAAGCTTTTCTATAGCTAGATACTCGATAGGTGAGAGCCGACGAACGCAATGTAAGGTGGTCAGAACAGGAATCCAACCCGCGTTGTCATATACAACAGCCGTAGACACACTCCCTTCGCACCACCAATGGCCATAAATAAAGTAAACAACAGCATTTATGAGAAACGAAAAACCTTTGCGCCGACCTGTTGTCATCTTTGCCACAAACGGTAGAAAGAGGAGATGAAACAAAAATTTCGCTTAGTGGCAGATTTGATCAAACCAGGCAGTGACCTAGAAAGCGCTGATGAGAACGATTATCAATAAATGTGAGTTAAAATCCCACTTTTGACTGTTTCAAATTATAGAGGAAAATTCCTGATCAGTTAGCTGACTAGAAATTAAAAATCTTCTAAGAAAAACTTTGCCGCCGAGCTGTTATTTTGTTTGTCTCAAACGATTTATGCCACATTTATTCTAGAGAGTGATCACTTTCCAAAAAGGATGTACAAGTAGAGAAGAAAAAAACCGGCGCAATTTGGCAACCCTAGTAGAAGACAACCAAAAAAGTCGACGCGATTCAATCAAAACGCATTTCTTTCCCGCCTCATAACTTGTTTATTTCATACTTTTTACATACTGTTACGAATAAGTAAAAGCTTTTGCTTACTGTTAATGACTCTACTAACAGTATGTAAACATCAGGCGGTTAGTGCTGCGCCTGAAAGTATGCATTGTAACAACGTACCAGCTCGCTAAACCAGTAGCATGAATTCACCTCAGTAAAGATAATTCTCCTGTGTAGGAGAATGTTCTACAAAGATAAACAACAACAACAACATCTATTTTCTAGAAGGTTCTTGAATTCGCTAGATATTTGTACCTTCATTTGTGTATGGTGAGTTGGTATAAATAGCGGAGGTCTTTGGAATGGAGAGTTCAGTTTGTGATTAAACCCCGTAAAGTAAGCAACGCGAATTGATAGTAAAATACAAGACTTGTTAACGTGTTATAAATAAAGTAAACTGTTGTACTGTATAAATAAATAAAAGGAAGTGATACCGTTGTAATTATCGTAATTAAAAACGAACCTTGTTTTATTATTGGGAATAAAACAACGCAAAAAGGACGAATAAGGAAATTCGTAACATTGGTGTCAGAAGTGAAATTACGAATTAAGGACAACGATGAAGTTTGAAGAACTCAAAGTTGAACAGCTAAAAAAGGAGTTGAGCAAATTGGATCAACCGACAGCTGGTAATAAAGTAGAGCTGCAGAGGCGATTAATAGAAGAATTTAAACGCCGAAACATCAACATTGACACATATCAGTTCGAGTGCAAAGACGAAATGGAGGTTTGTGCAAAAGAAGCAACTGGTAATGTAGATGTTTCTACAATGTTTGCTGCCATGATGGCCAAATTGGACGATAATTCTAGAATAATGAACGAGAAATTGGACGAGAATTCTAGAATTATGGACGAAAAACTTGAAAAGAAATTTGGCGAGAATTCTAGAATTATGGACGATAAATTAAGCGAGAATTCTAGAATTATTCAAGAAACATCAAATGCCACAAATGAGAAACTGCAAGAAATCTCCGAAGTTGTGAGCAATATGGAGATTCAAGTGAACGATAAATTCGAAAAGGTTGAAGAAAAAATCGAGGAAATGGGGCAGAAGATTGAAGAAGTCGAACATAAGTTCGAGGAAGTCGAACGGGAACTAAAAAACGATGTAAGCGAATTGCAAAGGAAAATGAATGAACTTCAGTTGCAAGAGGGTCCGGTGCGAGTAATTTCTGAAGGCTCTAGTAGATTGAAAGCTCCCAGTTTCGATGGCTCTACACCTTTCGATGTTTTTAAATTCCAATTCGAAATGGTCGCAATTAAGAACTTGTGGAACAGCAACGACAAAGCCGTTGAGCTAATTTTAGCACTGAAAGGCAACGCAGCAGAAGTCCTTCAGAGCATTCCCGTCAGTGCCAGAAACAACTACGAGGATATACTGGCTGCGTTACAACGCAAGTATGGTGGCGATCACAAGAAGGATTTATATCGCATGGAATTGAGAGGCCGAGTGCAAAAGCATAATGAAACGCTTCAGGACTTCGCAACCGAGGTGGAACGTTTGGTGTTGATGACTTATCCTGGTGAGTCCCACCCATTCTTGGATCAATTTAAGATTGAAGCATTCGTCAACGGCATCCGTGATCCTGACATAAAATACGTGACTTGTGCCACACAAAAAGCTACATTCGCCGAAACTGTTTCGTTCGCATTGGCACAGGAAACAGCAAAATTTGTGTCCAAGCCTCAAATACAAAGAGTTAGAAAAATTGAAATGGAGTCGGAGGCAGGAGATTTGAAGGGTGCCATAAACGATCTTAAAGAAATCACCCAAACCCTCAGCAAGGCGTTACCAGGCGGAAGTAAGCCCAGACCAAAGTGCTACAATTGCGACAAATCTGGTCATATTTCACGAAACTGCAGAGAGCCACGAAAACGATCAAGATCGAGCTCACCCCAACGTGGCAATAAACGGGTAAATTTTACTACACAAACTGAATCTCCGTTAAACTAAAACGAGCTAGCCCAGAGGGGCATGGACTAGCTCCCACAACCGAGGGCCCCACGATCTCCATCTCAATAATACAACAGAAAAACAACAACCTCACTGTCTACGGAGCTATCGGTGGTCGGAAGCGCATATTGACTATGGACACAGGCGCGTCACAATCTATCATCAGATCTGATTTGATAAATGGACCAATAGAATCGTTACATGGTGTAAGACTCCGCACAGCAACGGGTGAACCAGCAACTGTACATGGTAAAGTTAAATTGAAGTTAGCCATTGCCAACATGATCATCGAACACGTGTTTATTGTCGCCGACATTGTAGATGAAGTGATAATTGGCGCAGATTTTATGATTGCCCAAGGCCTCAAGTTAGATATGGGGCAGCAAATTTTGACGTGGGCTAATGTGGAAATTCCTCTCAATGTGGGATACGACAATACAACACAGATTAAAAGGCTGATCGCTTACAAAGATGTAAAATTGCCACCAAAATCAGAAACCATAGTATGGGCCCGAATGGAGGGAGATTGTGAGATCGGCGGTTTGTGGGTAGTTGAACCGGCAAGTATAAACAACTATAACATCATCACTGCCAAAGCTCTAGTAAGAACTAATAATGAAGGATACTTGCCTGTACGAGTTCTAAATTTGTCCAACAACGAGGAGGTGATCGGCGACCGCACAGAAATTGCAGAATGTACACCAGTCGAGGCGGTCATCAACTGTGAAGTTAATTCTGACTGCAGCAAACTATCAGAAAAGGAGCAGAAAGTGCTGGAGTCGCATCTCAGTGAGTGGGTGCGAGAACTAAAGCCTTCTGATAGGAACAAAGCAAAGCAAATACTGTGGAAGCATGCGTCTGCCTTCGCCCTGAAAAAAAGAATGCCAAGGTAGAACATCAATGGTAAAGCATGACATCAATACAGGGGAAGCGAGACCAATAAAACAGGCGCCCAGAAGTCTTCCACTTGCAAAAAGAGATGAGGTAAAGAAACTGGTAGCTGAAATGCAGAAGGATGGTGTAATCGAACCTTCTTCAAGTCCATGGAGCTCGCCGGTGGTACTAGTTAAGAAGAAAGATGGAAGTACCCGATTTTGTGTGGATTATAGAAAGCTCAACGACGTCACCAAAAAGGACAGTTATCCACTACCAAGAATTGATGACACATTGGATACGTTGTCAGGAACAAAATGGTTCTCCACGCTGGACTTGCAAAGTGGTTATTGGCAAGTAGAAATCAGCGTGAAAGATAAGGAGAAAACTGCATTCAGCGTAGGGGATGGTCTGTGGCAGTTTAAAGTAATGCCATTTGGACTATGTAACGCTCCAGCCACCTTCGAGCGATTAATGGAGTGCGTGTTGAAAGGACTTCATTGGCGAACATGCTTGGTGTACCTAGACGACATCATTGTCATGGGGAAAACATTCGATGAACACCTGAAGAATCTTAAAGAAGTCCTTCAACGTATAACCGCGGCTGGGTTGAAACTCAGCCCGAAGAAGTGTTCTCTGTTCCAGAAAGAAGTAAAATACTTGGGACATCGAGTGACAGCAGATGGCATTTCCACCGATGAAGACAAAATCCTGACAGTGAAGGATTGGCCACGACCGCAGAATCTCCATGAATTACGCAGTTTTCTAGGACTCTGTACGTACTACAGACGGTTTGTGCCGGGTTTCGCCACAGTGGCTGCAAGTCTTCACGAGCTGACAATGAAAAGTCGGCCGTACTGTTGGAGCGAAAAACAAGAAGAGTCATTCCACCAACTGAAGCAATATTTATGCACGGCTCCTTTGCTTGCATATCCTGTTGCTGGAGAGAAATTCGTGTTGGATACTGACGCGAGTGGTTACGGAATAGGTGGCGTGCTCTCGCAGGAAATCAATGGCCAAGAAAAAGTTATTGGGTACTACAGCAGAATACTCTCAAAGCCAGAGAAAAATTACTGTGTTACGAGACGAGAGCTACTGGCCGTCATAGAGTGTGTCAAACACTACCACAAGTATCTGTACGGCCAGCCTTTCCAGTTAAGAACCGATCATGCGGCGCTAAGGTGGCTACTGCAATTTAAGAACCCCGAAGGCCAACTTGCTCGTTGGATTGAAAGACTGCAGAGCTATGACTTCAGCATTGAGCATAGAAAAGGAGGAAAACACGGTAATGCTGATGCCCTGCCACGTCGTCCATGCAAGCTGGAATGCAAACACTGCTCAAAAGCAGAGGTGAAAGAAAACATCATTGACGTACGTCTGCTTCGACTAGAATCCAACGAAGACTGGTCAACAGCACAAAGAAGCGACCCTATACTGGCAAAAATCATTTCTGCAAAAGAAAATGGTGAAAGACCAACACGCAATGACATCGCCTCAGAGAGCCCCCTGATGAAAGCATACTGGGCCCAGTGGAACAGCCTAAAATTATTGGATGGTTGCCTATACCGGTTATGGGAAAGTGAGGATGGTAAAATAGTCAAAAAGTTAATAGTGGTACCTTCCTCCAAGGAAAAAGAGATAATGACAGAATTCCATAATGGCCCGAGCGGAGGACATCTAGGAATAACCAAGACCATTGAAAAGCTAAAGCAACGGTTCTACTGGATTGGCTGTCAACAGCGGTAGCCGATTGGATAGCAAATTGCACCCAATGCATGACAGCTAAGGGCCCAACGCGAAGAAGTCATGGCCACATGCAGCAATACAACTCAGGTGCACCCTTTGAGCGTATAGCTATGGATGTGGCTGGTCCATTTCCCGTCAGTAGCTCTGGAAACCAGTACATCTTAGTGGTTATGGATTACTTCAGTAAATGGCCCGAAGTATACCCTGTTCCAAATCAGGAAGCGAAGACTATAATTAAAGTGTTTGTGGATAACTGGATATGCCGTTTTGGTGTCCCCTTGGAGCTCCATTCGGACCAGGGTAGGAATTTTGAATCGACCATCTTCAAAGAAATGTGTGAGTCATACGGTATTCGGAAAACAAGAACAACACCATTGCATCCTCAGTCTGACGGGATGGTTGAAAGATTCAACCGAACTCTTGAAGAATACCTAAGAAAAGTAGTCAGCGCAGATCAAAGAGATTGGGATGAACACATACCGAAGTTCCTTTTGGCATATAGGACGGCCACCCATGACTCCACTTCGCGAACACCCGCTAAAGTAATTTTCGGAAATGAGCTGAAGCTGCCTGGAGATTTGGAGTTCGGTACCATACCAGCGTCTGACCCTGCGAACAGTGATGTCAATTACCATGATACGGGGGATCTTAATGATCTCCAGGAATTTGTGCGCAACAAATTAAAAATGGTCAGTAACAAAATGAAAGCCAGATACGACCGAGCGGCAAATTCAGAAGGATTTCAAGAAGGCCAGCTAGTTTTACTGTTCAACCCACAGCGCAAGAAGGGTTTATCTCCAAAACTTCAGACTCACTGGGAAGGCCCTTACAAGGTTGTCAAACGAATAAATGACGTGGTTTATCGAATCCAGAAAAGCCAAAGTCCAAGAGCTAAAATGAAAGTCGTGCATTTGGAAAGACTAGCTCTGTATGGAAAACGGAGGGTTGAGCCTGCTCGGGACGAACAGGCTTAAGTGGCGGGCAGTGTTACGAATAAGTAAAAGCTTTTGCTTACTGTTAATGACTCTACTAACAGTATGTAAACATCAGGCGGTTAGTGCTGCGCCTGAAAGTATGCATTGTAACAACGTACCAGCTCGCTAAACCAGTAGCATGAATTCACCTCAGTAAAGATAATTCTCCTGTGTAGGAGAATGTTCTACAAAGATAAACAACAACAACAACATCTATTTTCTAGAAGGTTCTTGAATTCGCTAGATATTTGTACCTTCATTTGTGTATGGTGAGTTGGTATAAATAGCGGAGGTCTTTGGAATGGAGAGTTCAGTTTGTGATTAAACCCCGTAAAGTAAGCAACGCGAATTGATAGTAAAATACAAGACTTGTTAACGTGTTATAAATAAAGTAAACTGTTGTACTGTATAAATAAATAAAAGGAAGTGATACCGTTGTAATTATCGTAATTAAAAACGAACCTTGTTTTATTATTGGGAATAAAACAACGCAAAAAGGACGAATAAGGAAATTCGTAACAATACTTTATGTAACTGTATTTAAATATGGTTGGAATTTCTATAGTTAGATACAATATTACTTATTAGTGTATTCAATTTGTATTTTGTATTGAAATTAGTGTATTCAAAACCGAAACCGGTTAAACGAATTTCGGCCGGTTAACCGTGCTTATTGCTTTTCCCGAAGAACGGATTTCACCGTTTATTTTAAATCGATTAACCGATTTTCGGGTTTTAAAGCCCTTTTGCGCAACTGATATTACGAGGTTGAATTTTATGTTTCGGGATTTGGCAACCCTAGTGTTGCAATGTGGCAACTGACAGCTCTATCGTAAAGTTGGACATTTTTGAGGTTATGCGTACTCAGAACGTTTTGACACACGAGCGCTATTTCGGCCCAAAATGGAATTAAATCGTGAACATTTTCGTGCGACTATTTTTTTACAACTTTCGACGTGGATTAACTCAGCAACAGTGCATGGATGAACTTAATTCAATTTTTAGCGATGAAGCTCCATCAAGGACCAGTGTTTATCGATGGTATGGTGAATTCAATCGTAGTCGTAGTTCACTCCAAGACGAATTTCGTGAAGGTCGTCCAAAATCAGCTATTGTTCCGAAAACCATTGATGCTGTGCGCGAACTGATTTTGCAAGATCGTCATACGACCTATCGTGAGATTGAGACAACCTTCGGCATTAGTGGGACCAGCATACATTCTATATTGCATAAACATTTGACTGACAAAAAAAATTGTCCGCGTTGGATCCCACACAATTTGGCAATCGCTCAAAAAAGGGTCGTGTCGATTGGTCGAAGGAAATGCTCCAAAAATACGATCGCGGTGCTTCGAAACACGTCTATGACATCGTGACAGGTGATGAATCCTGGATTTACGCGTATGAGCCCAAAAGTAAACAGCAGTCAACTGTATGGGTGTTTCAAGATGAGCCAAATCCAACAAAAGGTGTTCGCGCCCGAAGCACTTTCAAGCAAATGGTCGCCTGTTTTTTCGGAAAAACCGGACATGTCGCAACCGTACCACTAGAATAACGCAGAATAGTGAATTCTGAGTGGTACACAACCATTTGTTTGCTAGTTGTCTTCCAAGAAATCAGGAAAACCACCCGCCGAAGACGGATCACTCTTCACCACGACAATGCGAGCTCTCACACATCGGCTGAAAGAACTGCATTTTTGAGCACCCAAAACATCGATTTGGTGGGTCATCCGCCGTATAGTCCTGACTTGGCACCGAATAACTTCTTTTTATTCCCGTACTTAAAAAACAAACTGAGAGGTCAACGTTTTTCGACACCTGAAGAAGCGGTTGCTGCATTCAGAATGCATGTTTTGGAGATACCTCAATCAGAGTGGCAAAAGTGTTTCGACAATTGGTTCAAACGCATGCAAAAGTGTATAAATCTTCATGGGGAATATTTTGAAAAACAATAAAGTGATTTTCGATGATTAATATTTGGTTTTTTTCTTCAATACCGAAACATAAAATTCAACCTCGTACAACATAGAACAACAAACCTAAAGTCTGTTCAACTGCTCACATGGTGACTAAGCCCAGAAAGACAGAAAATACTTTGCCAACGAATTATTTCGCCGCCTGTTTCCAGAAATAAGTTGACCGCGAAATGTCCTCTGGTCGACTCTCACATTTCTAGAATATCTGAAGGAACAAACTGGGCGATGGACGACATTGAATGATGAATCGGTAGACCTTCTGCTTAACATACACTTTCCAGGAAACTGACATGCGGCCGGATTCACAGAGCATCCACGTCATCTCGCATGTTGCGGGAGATCTCGTGACAAAATAAACACTACACTAGTCAATAGGAAGTTGTAAGCCCTACAAATCACTTACTTCTGAAACTTTATATGCGCTGTATCAAGCTCTTCTATATTTCCGAAGTCGTTAGACCAATTAGTCTCTAATATTTCCTTCTGAAGGTATTGGAGAGGCTGATTGACTCATATCTGTGAAAGATCATATGGGAGTTGGCACTTCTCAGCTATCCGCATGCCAGCACTTTTACAATAAAGGCAAATCTAAGGAAACTGCTCTGCACGCATTAGTGAGTTTCATAGATTAATCTATTTACCTGAAGGAATACACTCTTGCCGCATTTGTCGATATAGAAGGTGCCTTTCACAACGTCTTTCCGGGGTCGATAAAATCAGCTGGATGGAACCAGGGAATCATTAATTTGATATATGGATTGCCTACACGAAGGGGCATGACCTCGATCCTGTGGCACACGACTTTAAGTCGAAGTTTGAATAAATGGACAACCGAAGCGGAAGTCCTAACTCCACTTCTCTGAAATTTAGTAGTGGATAGTATTTTGCTATAGTTGGCGGGAATAGGTTGCACCGTCTGACAGTTATTCACTGAAATTGCTGTGCAAGGTAAATGCCCTTCTAAATGCAGAGATGCAGTCCTGGACTTCATCACAGAATTTTAATCACCGGGAAGCAGACGTTTCCGTTTATTCAGTCATTGCATTACTGTGGTAGAGACATCTGGGTGTGATTCTGGACAGGAAGATTAGTTGCAAGTCAAACTCTATAGATATTATCATGTAAAAGGGTCATCGGAAGACGACGGGCCTATCCTCGAAAATAGTCAACTGATTATATGCAGCTGAAATCCGTCCGATATTACTTCATGGTATTGTCGTTTGGTTGCCCGTACTGGTCAGTGAATGGAAATGGTGCGTAATATGGGTGCCCTTCGCACCTTCGCGCCCTACCGAGAGTTTGGGGGTTATCCTCCAGGTATAACCAATAAATTTAGCTGGAAAAGGAAATGGCTAAAGCGTCGGGAATCTGCCAAATACATTTTTTACAATGGATCACAAGCTCATATAGGCATTGGACGATTCTAAGGAATGTGCGGTAATGCACAATAGAAGTCGATTATGGCACCCACTCTATCTTTGAGATTCTAGAAGCTTTCTATGCCTCTATACTGTTGGCTCCAAACTGGATTTCAAAGTAGGGTTTGCAATCTATGCTAAAGAGCTGGGTTTAGACCTAGCACAAAGGCTACCAGATCATTGCAATGACTTGGAGGGTGAATTCATGGCAATCTGAAAAGGTGCAATTTGTCGGGGTCGAAACGTCATCACCGCCTGGGGTTTCTACATCTATTCCGAGAATCTCAATATCAACCGGCGCATCTGCACCATGCAGTTCCATATTCACCGTATATGGATGCCGGGGCATATAAACATTCAACAGAACTATAAAGTGGTTGAGCTGGTGAGATTAGAGACTATCTGACTAGTTCCACTGGATATGGAGCATATGGGTATGCCTCTTTCTGCATGCAAACTTTTCTGTTCAGTTTAACGAAGTTTTTGAACTTTCAAATTTCCAGTACGAAGTGTTCTCACCACTCACCCCCCATTGAAGTAAAAAGGGAGAAATGCAGCGGAGACGCCCTGCACTTTAAGTTAACGTCATTAATACGTTATAATCCAATAAAAGTCATTATATCAATTGAATGTAAATAATCATCAAATAGATGATAAGGTTTCAGGCAAATAACGAATGATTTTCTAAGGAACATTTTTCTAATGAGCATTTTACGTCAGCTCAATCAATAACATGCATTAAATTTGCGACAAGTTTGCATCAAACTGATGCTTCATTTACATTAAGTTAATGAAAGCATTTGAAGAACAATTGATATAAGGTTTTATATTTATCCAATGAAATGTGCTGTAGTTTGGAAACTGATAAACTTTTAGATCAGGAATATGCTCAAATTCATCATTTTCATGTACATGTTTCTTTGAGTGTAGCTTAATTCTTCTCCAATACTTCTACATCTATTTGCTTATATGTGTGTTTCGGCATTCCTGTTGGGTTCTTGGAAGTTAGAACAGTAGTTGCGAGGTGACGTTCATAATAATACTTTGATATTTAGGTTGGCCGTCTGTGGTGCAATGGTAGTGTGAGCGGCTCTTGTGCATGAGAACGTGGGTTCGTTCCCTGACCCCACCACCTTAAATTTCTTTCGACGGTGGTCACCTCGAAAAGCTTCTCAAAATACCCAATCAGTGAGTGTACAACTAGATCGAGCACAGCTCATTGGTCTCTAGTCCATTTATAGGATGTAACGGGAAACCATTTTTTTTAATTAGATAGGTTAAGGTCTTACAGCTCTTGAAACTGCATACGAAATATCCTGCTTTCAGGATCGTTGGGAGGAGGACTATATATCTCACTTTCTTATTTATCGACTACAGCCCATGAAAGAATAGTTGAGAGCTTCCAGTAATCAGTGAGCTGTGCGCTTTATATTTTCAAATTCACCGATAGTGTTGCCTGTCGCTGAACGACGAGCAGAGATCGAACCCTCGTTAATCACTATTAGACAGTTATCGGCTGTGGACTCAATTCCCTAATCACTCAGATATTCTCAGAATTTTGCGAGAACAGAATTCCCCGAAACATTTCACTTTTAATTTACTCCTCCATTCCCTCAACAGCTAATTATTCGGTAGTGTCACCGGTCCACACTACTTACCAATCATTTCCGCATGTCAGATATAACTTAGGTGACCAGGGTGAAAATTCCATATGATTTACACCGGCCTCGTGAAGTTGTAGCACCTCCAGCTGTTGATTGGGATAGTTCGTCGAACATTTATGCCTGCACCCTTCATCCGTCAAGACGTAGTATACATCCTTTTGCAGGGCATCCAAACAAATGTCCAGACCCTGAGGATGACGATTTGCCTCCAGCAAAGAGGGTTTATTATCCAAGAGGATGCCTTCGGCATTTCCGTCGACACGACCAAGTTGCATCAAAGGGAATCCCAACAAATACGGGCTATTTATGAGGGTGTACCGCGTGATGGAGCCATCTCGTGCTAATACAAGAAACGGTTCGATATCATACAGTTTCGTTTCACTGGCATTATGGGGAATCCAGTTTATGGAGGTGATGGGTTCGCAGCTGGGTGAAGTTAGTCGTTGGGATACGGCTATTTGTGGTTGATCCATATTGCTGATATCATAGATATAAATGCAGCCATCATATAAACCAATGGCCAACAGCTGAGGAGCAAATGGTGAGAACTCTACCGATTGTACCGGGGCAATGAAGCGGTATATTCTCTCAGGATTTACGGGGTTCTTTATGTTCCATATACAAACACATCCCTTCTGGGGTATGACGCCACAAGTTGTTGTAAATGTGCCATAGCTTACGGCCAAAATGTCACCATTGCTGGGACACCATGACATGTCGGATATTGCCTGACTATCGCCACACTGTAAAGTGACACCAAATGTCCATAAGAGCTCAACGCGATAGCGGTAACGCACCTCTTGAGCCAAAGGATCTGGTAGGGTCATATTGCGAAATCTCCTTTGGTAATCCTCAAAGTTGTTGCCGGCTAATATACGCATGGTTAACATAAGAGCCAACTTGAATTGGGGCGACTTATTGATATCGATAAACTGATCCACTCCTCCCACTCTGTAAGTGGTCACTTGCATTTTCCGTGCTCCACCCACATCTAAACTTTGGGTCGTCTTTTCGAGATCTTTGTAGGTATCGAACATCTCGAAATTTGATACATACGACCCAACGTTATCCTTGGCAATCGTTTCGGTATTGACACCACGTGTTTTGGTAAGCACTCGCGGTGTTTGGGTTTCTACAGGGTAACAGGTTCGCTTGCTCCCCAGTCCTTCGGTTAAATATTCATAGCGTTTATTATCCTCTTCCACCAAACGACCTTCTTCTGTGTCCTTCAGAACGGTGGTGCTACGTTGCTCGAATAAAACAATATCGGGTGTTTTCTTCAGTGTTATTTTTATAAACGGATTCGTGCGTTTCACTTGTTTTGTTTTGGCGCTGCTCAATTGGCACGAGGCATCCGGTTGGACATCTATGGTGAGCTTACTGTGTTTTATCTGTTGAACATAGATTTTATTACATTTGGAAAGTTATTTAACTAAAGTACTCACTCCATGTTCTATGTCATCTAATGTGGCTCTCAGAGAACCGAGCCCTTTTCCTTGCTGCTCCATGGAGTCATCTCGTTCCTCAAAATGTCCTGACGCCTGACTTTGTAACACTTCATGTTTGTTAATTTTCACATTTAACTTCTCAAATTTATCTTTCAGATACTCATCGGGATTTAAGGACATTCTGTTTGGTCGATGTTAATTAAGGAACTACCACAGGTGGAAAACAAGCAGTTTGTTTTGAATATGAGTTTGCATGTTGTGTGGTTGCTAATGCGTTTCGTAGCAACACTGTGTGCAACAATGGATATTCAAAGGAGTTAGGCAGCCACCCTCACACCATCTTATATTTTTTTGGACGACTGCCACCTCGCTTAGTGACGGCGACACTATCGAGTAAGAAGCCATGACAACACTTCTTAAACAACGATTCGCAATCGGTGTAAAATTGAAGGGTCCATTCAGTGAGTAAATCAATAAAGCACACAATTCACTAATTGTGAAAAACTCTTCCCTTGTCCTTCTTGGGATTATACCAACAGAATTCAAGAGAAATTTGTTTGCACGAAACCTAATTCTTCAAAAATATTGTTAGTGCAACCGAAATGAAACAATATTCGGTTGTTGCGACCAAAATTATAGAAAATTTAGTTCATGGAACGAATATAATAAGATACTCTGCTGTCACAATCGAATCAAATGTGAAACGAGGTTGTTTTAGCCAAATTTAAGTTCTGGGGACCTAATTTAGTCGTGACAAACTCAATTCGACTATAGCAACCGCAATTTAATGACAACAGCTGAATTTACGGTTGCGAGAACCCCTTTTCAAACAACTAGTTGTATGAGTGTACTTAGTTCCAAAAGACTAGAAAAGTCTTTAAACCTTTGGGAAACCTAAAAGCCAGAACAAGTACAGTTAAACAATCTGTGACTGTATGCCTCTTTTTTGTTCCCCTTTTGTCCATCATTTACAGAAAGTTTGTTTTTATTTACAGCCTGAATAAAACGGTCCCTGTAACATTATGTAGGAACCATGTATATGTTTGGAATATTGATGTCATGAATTCTGCTGCATTTTCTGTGTTGTTTGTCACGTTTTTGTTTTCAGCAGTTTTCAACAAACAAAGGAAAATTTGGGTGACCAACACATATGTTATAACATATTAATCATTTTGTTTCTAACATGTAATCTTGAACAGCAAACACAATGTGTTTAGACGCAAGCATACTACATTTGCGACAAGTTACGAACACGTTATATTTGCATCCAAACAACAAAGAAAGAAAAATTTGCCAGCGTGTAGAAACCGGGTGATAATCTCTCACTATATCTCTTATCGCATATATTTCATTCACCCCATCCTACACTCGCAAAAATAATGTGGTTAAGAGCTGTGCCGATAACCTGAATGGGTAATTAGTGGTTAAGTAATCCTAGTCGCTAACAGTTTTTCTACGCCCCACGATGCGAGTTAATCCTTTATCAACTCCAACTACGTCTTCGTTGACTGCATGATTCAATACCTTTTGTGTCTACTTAGAAACAATTTTAAGTAAATCAAAGACAATTAAACAAAGAACCAGTTCTAAGTGCCCGCCACCTCTTCAGAGGACGATCTGATAGCCTCCAGCAAGGTGACATTAGTAGATGTCTCAGTCAACGTGGGATACCCGCTATGTTGTCCAAAGTAACGGCAGATAATACAAAATAAAAACCTGTGTATTCAGTGTGTCAAACGAACAAAGCGTGAAATAAAGTTTCTAAAGTAAGCTACCCATGAAAGTTGAGATACTCGTAGTTCAAATTCAAATATGACAGAATAGCCGGAAATGGAGTAGTCTTTACTACGACTAGAAACACAAAAGCCAATAAGCACACCACGGTATATGAGAGCCTTAACAAAAAAAATGTCCTACCTATCACTTTGAATGAGGCCGACAACTAATCAGGGGTCTAAACGAAATCGCTCTCAAGCGTAAGACTAGAAGTTGCCTAAACGGTAGGATGTCCCAGAGCAGACGACTATTCATCAATCGGTGACTGTACAGTGAAGTGGTGAGCGTTGTCGATGAGCGTTGCGAATAAGATTCTCGTCGTGGGCCAAACTATCCATAACGAGTGTGTTTCCAGAACGGCAGCCCTTTTCAAAAAAACAAGCACGCTCCTAACCAGGAACACGTCTATCCTCTCAAATTCATCCATCCCATAAATCTTCGCACAGAATGGTCTTCTAACTGAGCTCTCTACATCGTCGGCTCTCTACATCTGCGGAACATGCGGTGGAGTTTTTAGCAGGGTGTTCTCCACATTTAAAAATAATTTGTCAATTCTAAGTTAATTCCAGGACCACGACGAGGACGCGATAGATTAGATCCTATTTGCAAGTTTTTGTTTATATTTTTTTAATTTTTTTTAACCAATTAACGCCGACGGGTGCGAAAACGCATCAAAAAAATAGGTTTTTTTGAAAATTCATAGGAAATGTTTTGTAATTGATATCGCTTTTCTGTCTTTTGGTATGGATAAAAGATGGATGTCTTTACATATTTTACATAGATTCTTTTTTCATACGACGCCATCTACTTGATGATAAGCGCATCGCCAAGTACAGGCTTTTCAACATGCAAAAAAAACCCTATTATACAGATAAAACTGATGGAAAAAAAATAATTAAAAAATATCTAATAATATGGATCGGTAGCCCTCTGCCCTATATTTAACTCATATGAATTTCAAATTTGTGCATGTAAACGTCTTTGCACAGGTTCATGCCGTGCGGTTTCGCACCCGTCGGCGCTAATGAGTACATTTTTGCTGAGAAAAATATTTTTGGTTATACGTATGTGCGAACGCTAATGAAGCACTCACGATCTCGTTTATGCAAAATCTCGGTCAAGAATCACATCTAAGACGAGGTCAGAACAGCTATTGCCTGGTTTAAGAACAACAAAGCCGCAGGAGCCGATGGATTACCGGCGGAGCTGTTTAAGGCTGGCGGCGATGAGCTGATAAGGTGCACGCATCAGCTCATTAGCAAAATTTGGTTAGACGACTGCATGCCCGGCGATTGGAGTCTCAGTGTACTATGTCCCATATTTAAAAAAGGTGACCCGAGTATCTGTGCCAACTACCGTGGAATAAGCCTTTTTTCCATAGCATATAAGGTTCTATCAAGTATATTGCACGAAAGACTAAAACCAATTATCGCTGGCCTGATTGGACCATACCAGTGCGGCTTTAGGCCTGGAAAACCAATTTTTCACTTTACGCCAAATCCTGGAGAGATTTTCACTATACGCCAAATCCTGGAGAACACGCACGAAAAACAAATCGACACTTATCATCTATTTATCGATTATAAAGCGGCCTTCGATAGTCCGATACGGGAGAAACTCTATGAAGCAATGTCTGAGTTTGGTATTCCTGCAAAACTCATACGCCTTTGCAGGATGTCCTTGACGACCACCAAATCCGCAGTGAAAGTTGGTAAGGATCTTACCGTACCTTCTGAAACTAAGCGAGACCTCAGGCAAGGTGACACCCTATCGTGCGATCTCTTTAACACCTTAATTGAGATCATTATGAGAAAAGCTGCTGTCAACATGAATAAAACCATCAGCAACAAAAGTCACATGCTGCTTGCGCTGGCTAGGCCATGTCAGTAGAATGGATTAAGACGAACCAGCACGAAGGGTTTTCAAAACTCGAAGGAAGACGAAAAATAGGAAGACTAAGACTCCGCTGGAGGGATCAGGTTGACGAATCCCTGCGTACACTTGGTATTGCCAACTAGAGAAATACAGCAAAAGATCGAACTGGTTGGCGAAATATGTTATCTTCTATTTGTAAGGTCCCTGACCCCCCGGGGTTGTCCGAGACCGGATAAGTAAGTAAGTAAGCCTCAGGATTCGAACACACAACCTCAGCACTTGCAGCCGGATGTGTTACATAGTCAGCTACTGAATGTTGTGATTTTTTTACTGCGAATTGCGAACATACAGAAACCCAAGTTATCACGAATAACAGCATCCCTCTAGCATTACCTTAGTCGGCCTACCACAGGGCTGCTTGGAGAAGGGAAGTGTGCATTAAACCTCTGCAATGAATGTCTTGAATGATATAACAAGACATTCGCTGCAAAAGTGAGTGCGTCAAATACTACATTCACTGCTAACCAAACAAACTAGTATTAATGTGATCATTCATTTAGAAACAAAATGAAAAATAAATGAGATCGAAAACATCAAACACATCAAAACTATTTGAAGCAAAACAAAAATAATACTTTTCAGGGAACACTGAAATGAATACTCACTGTCATTTCAAATCTAAAGAAAACTCTGCTTGTGTGACTAGAATGGTTGCAAGAAAGAAGAATGAAGACTGATTCCTTGCTGCAAAGTGAGGTAGTGCCATATCATCGTGGTCCCAAAACTCAAGACATACCAGCTCAAAAACGATTAAAACTGGATAATATTGGTCACAACATTGAAAAGAGGATAAAACGCATTCTCTGTGGCCACTGTGCCTCGAAAACCATCTACTATTGTGCCAAGTGCAAAGTGGCAGTGCATCCGAAATGTTTCTCAGCATACCACGCCGTAACCCATAAATAACGTGCAATCTTTTGAAAATGCATTACTTTACCTTTTTTATATTATTATCTCATTTTTGAATAAATTTAGCATAAACTTCAGCTTAATCCATGAATTTTCCTTTACAATGCAATTATTTTAAAAAAAATCTTTCCAGTACTAAAATTGTACTCGCTAATGCTGACGGGTGCGAAAACGCACCACCCCCTGCACGGGCCATGGGTAGAGATAGGGGGCTGAATTTTTGTGAGCGGAATATGAGTGACCCTATGGCATCCTCCACTAAGTTTCAACCTTTTTCTCCCACTAATAAGGGAGCCGGCGTTAATAGGTTAATAATTTTTATAGTTTTTTTTATGTTTTTTTTATATATATTTTCTTTTTGTATTTTTTAATTATTACTTATTGAAAAAAGAAACTATATTTTTTTTATATTTTACTTTTTTCAAGAAGGGATCACATTTTTATTTTTTTTGTAATAATTTCTTGTTTTTTCGCTTTATTTAAATTGAATTTTTTTAATTTTTTTATTTATAAACCAGTTCAACACGTCGAGTTTTTTAAATGAAAACTTCAATCCCATCATCGTAGAAATCTTTTAGAAAGAAATTAAGGCTAACTCTGATAACCTTTCCTCTAACATTTGGTTTCTGGAATAAGTCTTAATTCTCTTAAGTGCTGAAAAAGATCTCTCAACAGAAATTGTTGATACTGGAATTGTTAAAATTAACATGCTTAATTTAAATACTTCAGAAAAAGTATCCGACAAATCAAAATTAATTAAATTACTTGGTACGTCAAAAACAGCAATGTCATAGAAATTCGAATGGGCATAAAACACAACTAATTCGTTTTTTAATTTAATGAAATCCAAGAAATTTCCATAATAATTTTTTAAGCTTTGAGATGCTTCAGTCGGAAATATTTGTTGATACTGGACAGATTAAGGCAGAGAGTCACCATCGTCTTTTGCAATATAATAGCATTGACTGAGCTGGGTATAGAACATGTACTTCCCAACAATAAAATGTTGTCAACGCTTGCCTAGGCCATAGTAATTAACTAAGTCCTTTCAAAACTCGAACACCAGGAGGTAAACGTAGTTTCCTACAGAATTGGTATTTTTAACAACAAAGAATATGATTCTGACTTTCGCAGTACTTCAGTTGCATGACCATAAACATACTCCATCTGGTAGTGCAAATTATCCTGATAGTTCCACGGACTCAGAACTCTTGTGGAATAACCAGCACAAGATAAATAAGGCTACTGCAGGCTTTAGAATGATTTTCGTTTCGAAATTGGGTCAGAGTCCAAAGTTAGTCCAAAGATTTATACGATACTACTCTCACACTATTATATAGAATGGTGGACATCAACGAGTAACAACTATATGCATCACTGATCAATGCTCTACGTCTATCTGAGAAAATTCTACTAGATCCCTAAATAGGTAGGATCCCAGGTGCCATCAGTACCATTAAGATGTGTCACTAATGATACACTTAGTCAAATGAGGACCGTTGTGAAACCACGGGACATTATTTCTTCCTCATCGTTGACTCACTGCATTCTGGTCAGCATCTGATCCATATTGGGCGGCTGAAACACGATCTTCTTGGCAGTGAGTAAAATTCAGCCTACAGTGGGCTGGGTTTACCGCCCGCCACCGTTATATAAATAAATAAATAAATGGTTTCCCATTACATTGGGGAGAGCTTCTCACAACCAGTGCAATATGTGTTTTCTAAATTTATACTCGCTGATTGGGACCTACAGTTTAACACCGGTTCCGAACGCTACTTTGAGAAGCTTTATCATGGCTACATACTCGATAGTGTCGCCGTCACTATGCGAGGTGATCGCCGTCGAAAGAAATGTAAGGTGGTCAGAGCAAGGATCGAACCCAGGATCTCATATACAAGAGCCGCTCACATTAACCATTGCACAACCGACTGCCACCGTTATCTGCGATATTTACTACTGTTGCCATTAGAAAAATCACGAATTCGGGTGCAGATTTATAGTTGGCAAGAGGCTGTGACACCTAGTTTCAAGGTTCAACCCAGTGAGTGACAGCATAACCACAATTCGCATCAAAGCGAAATATTTCAACATCTCGTTAATTTGTGTGCACGCACCGACAGAGGATAAACATGATGAGGTCAAAGAAACATTTTATGAGCTTGTGGATGAGGTATACGAACGCTGCCCTGACCACGACATTAAGTGTACTATAGACGATTTTAATGCCAAATTGGGAAAGGAAAATGTCTTTCGACCTACAATTGGTAAGCGCAATCTACGTGATACCACTTCCGATAATGGAATAAGACTGAAAGACTTCGCAGGCTAGCACACGATTCCCACATTAGGACATACATAAGGCTACTTGGTTATCTCCTGATCAGAGAACGAAGAACCAGATTGATCACTTGGTAATAGATGGCAGGCACTCTTCTAGTGTAATGGATGTACGTGTAATTCGATATATCAATATCGACTCCGATCATTACCTGGTGGCTGCGAAAGTTAGACAAGACTGAGAAGGGCAAAAAACGGAAAGCTAGATATCGACAAAAGCTCACTCTCCTGCTAGAGCCAGAGGACCCAGAAGCGCAGTGGAAGCACCTCTCCCATTCTCTGGATACCGCTGCAAGGACTGAACTTGGCTATCAAAAACCGCAGAAGGATAAGCCATTGTACGACGAAGAATATCGTATTGCAACTGATGAAAAGATGCTGCACGTATGGCAACGGAACAGTCAGTTACAACGAGTGCTGCGAGTGAGCGGTACAAGAGGCTGAGAATGGACGAAAACCAACTATTTAGGCGGGGAAAATGGCAGTGGGAACAGAGAGAGAGTGAAAAAACCAATATGTGCAGGATGAACGGTGAATACCGAAAATTTTTCCCGAGCGTAAGAAGATCGAATAATGGGCTGCCCTCCTGCAAGGACGAGAATGGGAACCTGGTGACTGATAAGCAGTGTGTGCATAAAATATGGATATACCACTTTTCAGCACTATCTACTCCACTCAGATTCTTCCACTGACGATCAGGAGGTAATGATTGTGTAAGACAGTGTAGAAAAAGACAGATTTATCAGCGTGTGGGGTAACTTCCATAGACTATAAGCCATGTAGGGCTGTCGGATGGTTATACTGTAGTTAAACAGTCCGGGCAACCTTCTCCTGAAAAGAGGTTTCGGGGTGCGTGGATAATATCAGGTCGTACGGATAACCCAAGATTAAATGCCAAGATAACGGAGCGATAACAAGGATACCCACAATACGAACTTCCAAATCGGATTCAATCAGGCAGGGTGTCCCGATTGAGTTTACAGAACTTATCACTGTCTCGGCACTAGTTCGGATTCCCACAGACAGGGGGGTCCCCGAACGAGTACACAAGGAGGATAACTAACTACAGGACAAAATACAAGTACAACGATGGCTAAAATTACAACGCAAAGTATTGTCTGGATACCAAATCGGATTCCCACAGACAGTGAGTCCCCGAACGAGTACGCAAGCAGGATAACTATAGTCTAAATACCAGTATACTATTCTACCATCTGACTCGTCCTTTTTTTGTTTTTATAAATATATTTATTCCATATACCTTACATACCTAAAGATAACTTGTATATATCACTACATAACTTATTTCTGACCGATATGTATGAAATTTTGTGTGCATATCGGATAGGTCTGAGAATCGGCCAACATCTATTTTTCATACCCCTTAATGATAAGGGTAACCCAGGCCGTGCCACGCCCCCTTTTCAAAAATCGCTCTGACGGCTTTTCTAATATACCGATTGTTATGAAAATTTCACAATGCGGTACTGATGACCTGCTGACAATCCTTGGCTATATTTGGAAATGTTTGGATAAAGGGGCGTGGCACCGCCCATACAACATGAAATTTAAAATGGTTGTATCTCATGAACTATCAGAGGTAAGAAGATGAGATTTGGTATATATGTTGTTGATACATTATGAATTACAGCCAGAGTGGTAGTGGGATGTACCAAATAAACCGTTATAGCACTCATAATAATAGTTTGATCGTCTCGGTTATTTGGAAGCAAGGGTCGAGGTGCTGCCCACATGCGTCAATATTTGACTATTACATATACTATATCAAACAATTGTCCGTAAACCAGGCACTTGACAACATATTTCAATGTATCTCAAAAAATGCTTCTAACTTAAAAAAAAATATTTGAATCATATCGGTCATATATGTATCATTTGAGATACATTGAAATATGTTCACAACTGCCAGGTGTACGAACAATTGTTTCGGTACATTTACTATTGATATGGTGCAAATTACTTTTTGGGGAAAACCAATAAAAATACGGCTATTAAAAAGGACAGAATATGACGCTAAGAAACTGACCTCAGGTTCGAATGAATATGAATATCATTCAGGTCAGTTTCGAGAGCATCCTAAATATCGTAATCCCAATAATGCATTTTTTAAAAAAAAAATCAGAATAATCTTATAGAGGCTACTATAATCACTGGAAATTATAAACGAACTGATGGACTGATTCCACGCATTCCCGTGATACCTACAGACATGCCCATCGATTTCAAAAGATTCCAGTTTCAGATTCTGTTGCCATTTGCGATGACCATTAATAAAGCGCAACGGCAGTCGCTTAAATTTGACAAATCCGTGTTTTCCCACGGTCAATATATGTTGCATGTTCACGTGTAGGTAAACCTTCCGACTAATATACATTTGCACCAGATGGCAAAACTAGACATATTGTATATCCTATAGCACTTGAATAAATAGGAAAAAAAAAGAAAATTGTGATTCATTGAAATTACAATTCAGGGGTAGCGAAGCGCAACGGGTACAGCTATTATAGTATAATGAGAAGCTTTTTAGACAAATCAGCACACGATCGAAATCTAAACAAATACTTCTAACAAATAGTTATTTTACATTTTACAGGTTTATTTGCCCATTGTCAACTAAACGTGGGACTATCCCGTGTCGTAACGCCAGCAGATATATTCATTTACTGCAAACATAATGGAACAAAATACTTTTGTTCACCCTTGGGCATTACAAAATCTTTGCAGGCAAAACGAAGTTTGCCGGGTGCAGCTATACTTATACTATGTGTATAGATATATAGATAGATATTGATTACAGGCGCTCCTCCTTGAAACTTCCCATTAAACAAGAATTTTCCCTCCATATGTTAGTCTAGACACAAACCAAAGCAAAAGTACCCAATATAGTTGATAATACTGGGATGTAATCAAGCTGATAAAAAAAAGTTGTTTAATTTTTTTTCATTAGCCCACAACTTCGTTCCAAAAAAACATCGAAAAATATCTACGCATTTCCGTTTAACGCACACTTTTGTGATGATGTGTTTTCCTATATAAAATGTGTGAATTCATTTGTAGCCATGACATCATTGAATACTTTTCGTCGGCAGGGCGAAGCCTGCCGGGTCAGCTAGTATACATATATAAAAAAAGTTGCAGCTGCGCTACATTCAATACAAACAGACATATTAATATATCTACATACCAATGAGTGCTTTCCCCCAGAAAAAAAACCTTTCAAACTCAACACTAATATTTAAAACTACGAACATATATAAATATTAGCACTATATACAGGCCGAGGTGCAAACACTGGTTGAAGTTATAGATCGTGTTGCTAATATCAAACGTCCCTAACATCCTATGGGAAAATAAGTGCTTGTCGTCCACGAAAAGGAGCCCCCTGGCCAAGGTCACGAGGCCAAACGTTGACAAATAACCGTATACTAACAGTCTCTCCGGGTTCTCATCGTGGACCAAATTATCTCTAAACAGTCAGTTTTCTAGAAAGGCAGCCTTTTCGAAAAAATTAACCCCGCACGTCTATCCTCCCAAAGTCATCCATCCCGTAAATCTTCGCACAGAATTTTCTTCTAACCGAGCCATCGTCGGCTCTCTGCATCCACAAGCGCAAGCAGCTCATAAGGATGAGCCTCTCCCATCTCCTAAGCCTCTCCATGTGGTGGGAAGAGATTCCGAACCAAACAGGAAAGGCATAGGACGATCTGTCGGTCAGAAGCTTAACCTCAACGTAGCAATGTAGGTATGTAGGGGTACATCGAGAAATTAATCTTGGTCAGAATGTGGGAAATGTGTCGATGGACTGACTCATTTGAGCTGTGCGTGCCTTTTATATGATCCAGTTACATGTGTGGGTGGGTGTCAATTCGCTCATTTGACATGTGTGGCCCAGTTTTTCTCGCTCAGCTGTTGGATGCTGTCACTCTCAGCTGATCGTGGTGAGATTACCAGAGGTGCATTCAAGAGACATTAAAAGCGCATTTAACAAATTGAGATTTATTTCATACAGCATAAATTCATTCATAACTAATTAATTCATTAATAATGAATAATTATATTTAATAACTTTACCATAACCAATAATTACGATTCAAAATTATGACGGTGGAAACAAGTTCACGCCTTCCTTCCTCACAGCCTTTTTGTTGTTGTTTGGATGCAAATATAAAGTGTGTTTGGAGCTTGTAGCAAATATAATATATGTTCTTGTGTCCAAACACATTGTGTTTGCTATTCCATATTACACGTTTGAGACACAATGATTAATATGTTATAATATATGTGTTTGCGACCCACATATATTTATGTTTGTGATACAAATACAGCTGTGTTTATTGCCATGTCTATGCTCTCTCGAGAGCAACAGATAAAAGAGGGACACCGAGAGAGTCTATCTTGTAAGTGCGGATCTGTGTTTGTGCATTATTCTCTCAGTCAGTGAGTCATAAATATTCCTGAATTTGCGTGTAAATTGCAGATGAAGTGTTTCTTATATTGCCTGATGTATTGCGTTTTAGTTTCATGTGTTCAGTCGTCAATGGTTCATCGGACAGAGGATATCCAAATCGCATGATCATTGAAAAAAGAATAAATTAAGGCTCGGACGGTTAAATGGTTTGTGATGTTACTTTGGTTTTTGTGTATGTGTTTCGTATTTATGTATGTGTGCTACCAAAGTGAGAAACGATTTTGAGGAAAGAAACTGAATAGGGCAACAACGTGAAGCCCATTGTCTGTCCGAGCCTTTAGTGAGAAAATCGGAACGGCGTACCATTTGTGATATAAGTGTATTAAAAAAATACAAGAGATTAATACACGCTTGTTTTGTATGAACTTGATTTGTATGTAAATATCTTGTTTGTGTTCCAACGCACGGTGATAACCAACGCATAGCTGAAACCTTCTGAAAACAAAACCGTGAAAGACAACAAAGAAAGCAGAAGCAAAAGAGCAGCAGATTCTCATTTCATGAAAAAAAATAAATAAATAATGCATTCAATGCAAATAAATGTAAAAAAGGACCGTTTTAAATCTATTAATTTTTTGTATAAATTATTTATAAATGTGGATTTATATTCTTCAAATTAATTAAAATAAATAATTCATATATACTGAAATTCACATATGTTTCCACGTAAGTATATGTACGTTTGGGGGAAACACGCGAATGCTTCCACGTAAGTATATAGATGTTTAGGATGAAGAACGCATATGTTTCCACGTAAAAGCATACATGTTTGTCAGTAAACATCATACTGTTTGCATTTAAATACAAGTAGGTTTGAAACTTCCAAACATATGAATGTTTGAAGTGTGCTCCAAACATATACATGGTTTCTGAAGAATATGTTTGGGAAAATATGGTAGAGAGGCCGTTATTTTTCAGCGTGCAGTAGTGCACAATAAATAAGCATCTGTTACCTATGGCGAATTATCAGTCTGTATAGATTCAGTGAACAATCCAATCCAATCACGGTCAGTATGAGAAGTTATAGTTAGAACAGACATATTACCTATGTCGTTTGACATTAATTAAATGTGACTAAATTTTGGACTTTCTTAGGACTTCAAATCTATTTTAGCCAACACTTCACCAAGTTATAGTAATTTACTTTCACCTACATGATGTTCAATAAAACACTTTCACTTTGTAAAGTGGTTGTTAGAGCAGGTCTGTTGCCCTTAGTTAATACATAATAAACGATTTTTCTTAAACAGCTGTAAGGATATTAAATAACTCAATTTACACGCGTAATCCAATTATAAAAATTAAAAATAGGTGCAAATTCGTTGACGTGACATCGGTAGCAGATCCAAATCCTTCAAATTGTTGAGGCAACCAACCTTTCTTTTCATAATGTAGAAGATCAACCGCTTGATAAATTGAACCATTTGGAGAGGGATAAGAGATGGTTTTAGTTATTAGTGGGGTTCCATCAAATGCCACAAGATTTCGAAAGTGTTCAACCTACAGAAGAAAAGTAGACCAGGTGAGATACAGTCACGTGTCTATAAATATCTTTAATTATTTGCTATTTTTGCCTGTCTTACCTGTGATATAGTAATAGGTATAGCATAAGGAAATTCGAACCATATAACATCGGCATTACATTTTCCATCTGGATATAAGTGTTTGCCCACATACATATAAAAGCCCGGAAACTTCATTCCGATATGGTAAAGCGGTGGAATATACGGATATAGTACGTCGGTTTTTGTGTAGGGCTCTACAATGTTCTCCAAGGCTTCGTAAAAGAGATTCATATCCGAAAAGGGCATTTCTTCCACCTTAGTAAGTAATTAAACATGTGAACTAATCTAAAATGTGTCATTAGTGATATGGTAAATTTACCTTATGGCGGTATGACAGTATGATTGTCCCCAAATCCGTGTCGAAAGCTTCCTGATAACTGTTATACCGGTCGTTTCTAAATATCATATGTAATTCCGCGGGAAACTCATCAGGTTCACTTTCATTGAGCCAATTGTACTGCATAAATTCAAAGTGATAGATTGTATCGGGAAGAGAAGGCACTAGGAGTGCTGGTGCTTCAATATCAAACATATATTTTACAACGACTGTGTGACCATTATTTTCAAAAGTTGTCTTGGCCGGCGCTAGATCAAAGCGGAATGGGTGGTCTAAGCTTAAATTTCTTGGAAGAAGTTTAAGAGAACTGCTTGAAGGATCAATGTGATATTTCCCAATACATCCAGCCGAATTGACAAGAGATACTGAAATGAATGAATCATTATTTCGGGTAATCCTAATACTCAAACCTTAAGTCCCAAATACTCATACACTGAAGTTTGCAACGCAAAGTAATAGTGCACTGCCAAAATTACTTATCGACCGTTGAAGTATTTATTGATTTTGACCTGCCCGTAACACTTATGCTTGCCGCAAAATCATTAGTTTTTATCAGAATAAAAATCATTCCTCATTCCAAATAAGTTTCTTTAACATCAATGCGAAGTTTATAATATTTATAACAAATAATATTATACATAATTCCATACCTACCACAGTGCCATAGTACTGCTAGTGAAAGTATAATGTTATAAATTATCTCCATTTTGGAAAATGTTTTAATTTTACTTTACATTCGAAATAACTTGACTTACTTGAAGTCCATACAACTCTGTGGATTTGCTAGTAATGAAATAAAAATTCAAATTCATATTTTTTGCTATGTTATTCTATGTATTTTTATTATACGATATCCTAAGAGATTTAAAATTGGCCATTCCAGGTGTCACTGTTATTATGAACTCAAATGAAAGTTGTTTTATACACGCAAAGAAAAACCCCGATTAGAACTCGTGTGGTGCAAAAATATTTAGTTTGCTACTTCAGGCATCGTAAATGTAGAGTAGATAAACAAACCTACTCATTAGCCATGAGATATCGTATAGAAACAATATATACACCTCGAGTGCACGAGCGAAAATTAAACAAAAAATCAAGCCTTAATCATTCTCTGCTCTCCCTCTTACTCTCTTCATTGAATATTTCAATACACGAGCAGCTTTTTGATATTGTTATTGTATATGACTATACAAATTCCAGCCGTGTTGAAGCAAAATTGCATAAAATATACAAAAAGTATGAAATACAAAAAGGATGTACAAGTTGAGAAGAAAAAACAGCGCAATTTGGCAACCCTAGTAGAAGAGGACCAAAAAGTCGACGCGATTCACTCAAACGTATTTCTTTCCTGCGTCATAACTTAATTATTTCATACTTTTTACATACCTTATGCAATTTTATTTAAATATGGTTGGAATTTCTATAGTTAGATACAATAACATCATCAGAAAACTGCTAGTGTATTGAAATATTCAACGAAGAGAGTAAGAGAGAGAGCAGAGCATGGTAGAATTATCTATTAGGTACTCGCATTAGCAATCCGTGGTTAAGCTGTCAAAATTATCTGAAGAATGAAAAAGACTATGTACACAAAATGTGAAAAATTTAATAAGATTATATTACTTGATACAAAGTACATGCTACTGAAATAAATTTTGATTGAATTTTGTTGAATGTTATTAACAAACAAAAAGAAACAAAATCGAATTTGACAGCTTACACCCGCAAAAAATGAAAAAAAAAACACAAATCTACTGGGCTGACGCTTTTACCCGATAGATAATTTTACCATGGAGAAGAGCAACGACGCGCTTCACTCGTTTTCTTTGTTGGCATTCCACTCCATGAGTAAATTTTCTTCTCTATACCATAGTGGCTTTATGTGAAATAATCAAGATATGACGCGAGAGGGAATTGCGTTTGATGCATCTTCTGAACGTCTACTTCTTGTTCGTCTTTGCCCCCGCGACAGTGTTGCCATATTTAACATTTTTCATTTTTCCAAACAAAAAAATGAGCTAGGTGCTCTTTAGCTCTTTTTCAGCCCATTTTTAACGTTACCAAATTGTTACTAAAGTATGCACTTTTTAATGTAAATCTCATATTTGAATATCTCATGTGAATATAAACTCAAAATTAGTTCTAAGCGACTCAAAATAAGTAACTCATAATAAGTTCTAAGCGAACGAGAGTCATGCACTCACTTTCGCTTAAAATTGAGGGCGCGTAACTGCAGGCAAATAAATTTGCACAAAATTTCATTGGAAACGTTCGACAAAATCATATGACTGTTGTCAAACGTACGTACGGTCAAACGTCAGACTTTGCACAAAACATCACCCATCACACCACCTATATGTCGACGCAGCCAAATGGGTTTGAGCAAAACTCAAATGTAGTGGTTGCATTTGTGAGTATATAATCGATCAAATTAAATTGGAATTGTTTTCACTTCAACATGAATTTCTTGGAATTTTTCATTTATCTCGAACCAAGTGAATATTAGTATCCGGAGCAAATATGCATTTTTGACGGCGACCCATATATTGGGTCCCAAAGTTTTAATAAGCCTTCTAATATAAATCATAAAAAAAATTTATAAATGGGTGTTTATAAATATTTAATAGATTTTGACCTTATTTCTAAAAACAAAGACTTTTAAACATGTTAACGAGAGTTTTTAAATTCAATATCGATTTATCCAAAAGTTTTGTTTTAAGTATTTCTATTATTATTTAAATTGCTATAAGAAAACTAATTTTTATGGAAATTTGTCTAAAATATTTTTACCTAGTTTATATATTAAATTGTTATACCTCGACAACTAAATGCGTTATCGAAAATTCCCATTTAATTTTTTCATTTATTTCTTGATTTTTTGATAGGAAACAAACATATTTTGTGGCAAAAATTAAAATAAAAATCGTATTTTTTTAAGTTCAAATTCCGATATCTTGATAACTGAACGAGTTGCGATAAATTCTCATCTAATTTTTTCTAGTTATGTTGACATGTTTTACACAAAAAGTTGCATATGTGACGCTTTAGACTGCTCCACTAATGTCATACTCTCTCGCATAACCAAACTGTAAAGGTCCATAAATATGGGCTGCCGAAAATAATTTTATTGACTATTTTTACTCAATGTAAAAACTCCCTTCACCCCAAAACGATAAGGATAGTATTCTACAAGTCCCGAAAGTAAACATAAACGCAAACGCCAAAACGAACGCCAAGGTCAAAAATAGGAGTTTAGACATAATTTCGCGTTTGCGTTCATATGTAGTATAACGTGGCGTTTGTAGTTTATAGAGTTGCCCAACTAAAATAAAAAAATAATAGATTAGAAAAGTTATCTTAACTGCACATAATTAAAAATATTGGATAAGATAGCTCAATTTCAATAGATCAACAGATCTTAAGAATGCTATTGTTTATACTTATAATAAGCGTGTATTCGTTACAATCTAGCGATTGCTTGCTACTAACCAAAACGCCAAACTAGCGATAATTTATTATAATATATATAATCGTCTTGCTCTAATTCATGGTTAGTAGTTATTCTTGAATATGTGTATATTATTCTCCTGCAATGACGATATCCAACACTGTTTTTCTGATTGTTTCATACTGGCAACTTTCTGCTTTTTTCAACCGGAAATACATATAATCTTCTTGCTCTAACGAATAGGTTTGTAGTTATTCTTGCAAATGTTAATATTCTTCTCCTTAACGATAACGATATCCAACACAGTTTTACTGATTTTTTTTCTCAGTCTGGTAACTTTCTACCTGCTTAGAATTGAAATGGAAGCGGTAACATTAAGTGCCGTTTAATAGCTCTTAGCTCTCCATACACAATAAGTAATATTCTAAGCAAGCGGTGTAACCGAAACGCGCCTAGTGTTTAGGGCCTCAAGATTTTATCTGAAATGCAGACACTTTTTCGATTTTACTTCAATAAATCCCAACTCTTTCATAACTTTTAACGTTTTCATGCTCACCAAAAAAATACCACAAAGTACATTAAGTCGTTCAATAAAAGCCAAAGTTATGAACTTAATTGTACGGTAAACTTGATATCCACTCCTACACAAGATGTCTCTATACCAGAAGCTGCGATAACTGGTCACAGATAAATATGCAGACACGCGTCTTGAAGTGAAATCTTAGCTCATGATTACTGAAGAAGTTGTGGGGATGAATATTTTTTATGTTCTGCTCTTATTGGTACACTCTATGTAGTTTTTGGTACTTTTGTTGTACATTGTATTTTCTTTTTGCCAAATTTTCCTATTTCTTTTCTGTATTGGGCATATACACTAGAGATGTGGCGGATAGTGATTTGGCCGAATAACCGGATACCGGATATGCGGCAAGATGCGAGGCCGGATAGCCGAATAGTAAATTAAAGATTTCATTATTTCTAGTTCGGCAGGCAATAAACGACAATAATCTTTGGAAAATAATACTGCAAATCAACAAATTAAAATCTGGCATTACTGAAAATCAACAGCTGATTGTTTCAATTATTTTACTTCATAATTTGTACGAAAAGAGCTGAGAACATGTCTTCAATGATAAGAAAATCGCCTATTTGGCAATATTTTTAAATTAAAAGTGAAAATAATAAGTTTGCTATTTGTTTATTGTGCAAACTACCAATTTCTCGTGGTGATGAAGAGAAAATAGCAGGTGCGTAAGAGTAACTTTTTTTTGCAGCCTATTTAATGAATACAACCTACAAGTTTCGAATCATATATTTATTAATTTTAAATCTTCCCCCAGACACATGTGCTATGAGCAATCATTTGAAATTAAAGCACCCAGAAAAATTCATGAATTTGAATAAACATAAAAAAAATAACGACGCAGCTACGTCGCTTGCGGAGCCTGTCAACGCTTTTACAAGTTCCTCTTCTACAGAAAGGCAACAGACTTTGTCAGAGGCGTTCGATAGAAAACTGCTATGGGACATAAATAATGCAACTGCGAACAAATACCATTATCTCATAGCAGAAATGATTGCACTGGATAATGAGCCACTTTGTGTCGTTGAAAGAGTTGGATTCGCAAGATTACTTAAGCAAGCTTTACCACGCTATGAATTGCCAAGCCGAGTCTTTATGACCCAAAAAATAGTTCCCGATATTTACAACTGAATTTTCAAAAAAATCCAAATAAGAATTTCAAGTGCTGTCGCAGTTTCTGTCACTTCTGACATGTGGACGTGTTTACGCAATAACTTCAGCTTTCTGAGTTTCACAGCTCATTGGCTTTCTGCAGAATTTAAACTTCAACACGGAGTTCTAGCTATGAAACCCTTTTCAGGATCTCAAACAGGAGAAAACATAGCAAATGAACTCAATAGTATTGCATCTCGCTGGGATATTGAACAAAGCAAAATACATATTATTGCTCATGACAGTGGCGCAAACATGGTCAAAGGCGTTCGAATGGCGGAATATAATTCCGCCAGGTGTTTCATTCATTCGCTTCAGAGGGTTGTGCTTGAGTCTTTGAAGGTACAACCTGAAGTAATGGACTTGATTGCCAAAGGTAGACGTATCGTAACTCACTTCAATCATTCAGGTTTAGCAAAAGAAAAATTGCTGGCGCTTCAAAAAGAACTATGTTTACCAGAGCATCAATTGGTGCAAGATATAAACACGAGGTGGAATTCCACTTTCTATATGGTGGAACGCTTATTGGAACAAAAACGTGTTATCTCCCTTTATGTGTCTGAAAACGACACACTTACTAATCTAACACCTTCACCTGGGGTAACAACCTTGTCGCGATGTGGGGGCTTAAGTGTGGCCGAGGCTGCCTAAGTGTAGCCTTGGCTGCGCGAACTAAAGGTTACTCAGGGGGAAGTTGAGTCTCGTTGTAGGTCTATCTGTTGATCAGGCCTACTTAAATAACGAATGTCAATGAAGCTTCCCCCGACATGGCGATTCTTGCGATTTTGGCACCATTAGAATATCCAACGTTGAATGCAAAAACACTTTTAAGGTCAAGGTGGTTGGAAGCAGTGCCGAGGACCTAGAATGGCCAGTTAGTGTTTAAACAAACTGGTTCCTAACAGCTACCTCCGACGCCAGGGCACGGGTCGGTAGTAATGAAATATGTTGCCCGGCCCAACTCACGCCGTCACTGGGGTGGACTGTAGTATATTTACTGGCATACTCGTGGGACTAACATGAACAAAAAAGAAGAACTAATGAAAAAACTAAAAACAGGAAAACAAAACAATGATAACAACACTGCAAACGAAACTGATACACGAAACGATACTAATACGACATTTGAAACGGAACACAGGCTAATCCACGATAGCATTGTGAAACAACACCATGAGATCGTTTCGATGATGATGAAAACGCAGAGTCGGGTTCATCATACTCATGGTTTTACAGGGGGTGGTGTCTTGACCCCTGTAGTAGAGTCTGTGGCAAGCACACAAAAAGCCAATGGCAACCAAAACAAGGATGATGATGCGGACGAAACCAAGCGGGGCTGCATAAGCCCTCAGCCTTCAATAACAGGTGGTGACTCCAACTCTGATTCCCAAAGTGATAATAATGAAAACAACATTACCATTTTAGCAACTCCAAAAAATGACGAGGTAAATAGAATGGTCGATGAAGTAAGCGAGAGCATAGCGAAGCTATCTACACAAAACAAACGACTCTCGGGGGCTCAACGCAGGAAGATTGCAAAGAGAAACCGTTCAGCCAAACAAGCCGAAAAACAGGACGTTCCTAAGGACCTATCAGTGCCTCCCTCGACCTCAACAGAGGCTGAGAAGAGAAACCGATCACCGGAAGAACAGAACACTGTCAAAATAATGGCAAAGTGTTCCCCGTCATCTGGTAATTCGGAGACGCCCAAACCCCATATTACCCAGGGGATGCAACAGAGCTCCAGGGACAATAGGAGCAAAGCCGATGCGATTACCGGAAAGGCGAGCACATCAGCCAAATCAACCGACAAGGAAAGGGCGCGTAAACACGAACCCTATCCAACTCGGAAGAGGAAGCTGAATGCGAATACAGGCAAAGAACCGCCATCCCACGCAAAGGTAGCAAGAAGGCAACAACTGGACGATCTCTGCTATGCAGTAATTGACAGCGGAAACCCAACTGGCTCAATACCGGATAACCAACACCAAACCGTGGAGGACCTCGTCAACACGAAGGTAATGGACCACATAATGAAGGCCGAAAGTGGACCTCCCATAGAAGTTGTCAGCAGCGGCTTCAAAGGGTAGGTACTCACTTTACAGCTGGCCTCATAACACTGTGCGGAGACTTTAAAGAAGCTGGTGGATGAAATCTCTGCCCCCTGGGAAGGCGGTAAGCTAGCCCTCGTAAGGAAGAAGGACATCCCAAGGCTGACGAAGGCTACCGTATATATTAAAGGATGGGGCAGCAAGTTTGCATCGGACGCCATACTTAAAGTCGTTGGCAAGCAAAACGCAGGACTATCCGTGGACAAATGGGTCGTTTTCCACAGGGAGGAGGGGCAGGAGGGCACACTCCTTGTGATCGGAATAGACCCGGCATCCATGGCTAAAGGTATGGTGTTCTTTGTGACCAAAGCTGTCTACATCAAAGTTGGCAAAGTGCCAATCGGCATGACGACCGGAGGAACACAGCCGGAGGATGCGAAGCATGACGAAGCGAGTGGAGGCTCGGCGGAGCAGACACCGCAAAACAAGAAGGAGGAAGTGGCCGAAGGCATCACAAACTCCCAAGAAGACCGGTTACTGGAGGACCAATGTTAGAGGTCATCCAGATTAACCTCCACCGGAGCGAGACGGCAAATTACCCCCCAAATTAATAAAGGTAAAATACACATTGCTTTAATACAAGAACCTTGGACCACTAAAGACAAGGTTATTGGATTAAATCATATTAATTACCAACTATTCTATACGAAGACTGATTCCCGTCCGAGAACATGTATCTTATGCCATAAAAACCTTTGTTTTCTCTTCTCCCCAGAGTTGTCAACATCGGAAGCAACAGTACTGAAACAGGGAGATGGGAATATATACCTGGCATCAGTATACTTGCCATATGATTCGCCGACACCACCACCTTCGTCGGAATTACAGCGACTGGTAGAGAGGGCCAAACAGACAGGTAACGAAGTATTAATAGGTATTGACTCTAACTCTCACCACACGTCGTGGGGTAGTACTAACTGTAACCGTAGGGGGCATGCCCTAGTAGAATATTTGAATACTAACGACCTTTTCACACTGAATATTGGGAACAAAGCCACTTTTGTCAACAAGATTAGGGAGGAGGTGTTAGATATAACAATCTGTTCTGAACACCTTTTAGGTGAAATTCAAGAATGGAGGGTTTTAAATGAGCACTCATTCTCGGATCACAGATATATTAGATTCAGGATAACACGGCCACCACCGAAACCGATATGCTTCCGAAATAGGACCAAGACAGACTGGACAAAGTTCGGAAGCCTACTTAAGAATCGACTAGTCCACCCTCAACTCGAATACTCTAGCAGGGACGAACTAGACGACATAAATAATAAAGTCTTTCGAGGACAGCTGCCCACTTCGGGAAAGAAAATCGGCCCAAGAAAAACCCTGGGTTACAGGGGAAATACGAAATCTAGGGAAGAACGTCCGTAGACTTTACAACAGGGCCACGCGTAAGAAATCACCAGTATACTGGGAGGACTACAAGAGAAGTCTCAGTGAATACAACGCAATATTGAGAAAAGCGAGACGCAACTCCTGGAGACTACTCAGTGAACAGGTGGATAGCGTCAACGATATGTCGAAGATGAAAAAATTCCTCTCTAAGACCCACGTACAGGCGGAAACGCTAGTAGATGACACGGGAAAGAGAATGGATACAATGGAACAAACACTTAGGCACCTGATGGATACACACTTTCCAAATGGGAACGCGAAACCCACAGGGGAATGGTCACAAGATGAGAATGTGGTACATCAGTCGCCAATCATTACGGACCAAATGGTCCAAAAAGCTATAAAGAGTTTCTCCCCATATAAAGCGGCGGGACCGGATGGTATTTTCCCTGCTATCCTACAGCATGGGGTTGACCAAATAACAACCCATCTGGCAGGAATTTTTTCCGCATGCTTAAAATACGCCTACACACCGAGAAACTGGCAGGAGGCCAGGGTAGTATTTATACCCAAACCTGGAAAAGCAAGCTATGCAACGGCAAAGGCTTATAGACCAATTAGCCTCACCTCGTTTCTACTCAAAACCTTGGAGAGAATAGTGGACGACATGGTAAAAAGTGGAATACCGAGCGATATGCTGAAGTTTAGACAACACGCCTATGTCAAAGGCAGATCAGTGGACACCGCACTTCATGAGGTAACCTACTACATAGAGCAATCTCTCAATGACAAACTATACACACTCGCTGTATGCATAGACATTGAGGGAGCGTTCAATTATGTCCGGACCGAAACACTTATCCAATCCTTAGACCAGTTTATGGTGGACCGGGCATTAAAAGACTGGATCAACCATATGCTAAGGAATAGATGGATAAGCTGTGGTTCCCATGATGTAAATATTAGAGACAGAGTACAACGTGGAACCCCACAGGGAGGGATTATATCACCACTCCTATGGCTCCTCACTATACACAGTCTCCTAAGGAAACTTACCGACGAGGGACTTAAACCAATCTGCTACGCAGATGACGTTATAATACTTCTTAAGGAAAAGAACCCAAACCAATTATGCAGAGAGGCCGAGAGGGCACTGAGTATAGCGTATGAATGGGCACAGCGGAAATATGGCAAAACGGAAATATGTCAATTCACAAGGAAGACGAAAATCTCAGATTATGAAGAGCCACGATTCTTGGGAAAGACGATTAAAATATCCGATAAGGTTAAATACTTAGGAGTAATCCTAGATCGGAAACTGAATTGGAAGCACCACATAGAGGAAAGGGCTAATAAGGCCTACAGATGCTGGTCGCTATGCAGAAGGGCTATATGGTCCAAATGGGGCCTCAAACCGACTATGACACACTGGCTCTACAGAAGCGTAATCAGGCCTTTACTAACATATGCTTCTGTAGTATGGTGGACGGCAGTTGAGAGGAAATGTAACATCGCAATACTGCAGAGGGTTCAGAGAATGTGCTGCATTGGTATCAGCGATGCAATAAGGACAACCTCGACAAGAGCCATGGAGACTATTTTATGCATCCAGCCAATCGAGATTAGAATCAAATACGAGGCTGCCCTTGCGGCAAAACGCCTACAAGCTACAGGTGAATGGATCAACAGGGATCTCACGTCAAAACACCAACGGATAACTGGGGCCTTAGTCGGGTACACTCAAGATACGAGTGAATCTGACCGAATACCCGAGATAAGGGTTAAGGCGAACTGCGTGACCCTAACGCCAACTAGAGACGCCTGGCAGAATGGGACCCTGACACCAATGCCAAATGGGACTTACTGCTACACGGATGGCTCAAAGCTAGGAGAAAAAACGGGTCTAGGATTCTTTATTGAAAATCCAGCAACCGAATCCCACCTACGCCTCCCGGATCATAATACGAACTTTCAGGCGGAAGTTCGGGCGATTACGGAGTGTATCAAATGGCTCGGCGATAATACAATCCCAGCCGAGGCAAATATATTCACGGATAGCCAAATGGCAATAAAGGCAATATCATCAGAAACTGTCAAATCTAGAACGGTCCTTGACTGTAAGAAGGTGATAAACGACTACTCTATGTACGGCAGACTCAACATCATCTGGGTGCCGGGGCACAGCGGGGTATTCGGCAACGAGAGAGCGAACCTCCTGGCAAAGAAAGCCAGGGAACTCCAAACGGTGAGCCTAGATGGAGCGAAACCCTTTGGGGTGACGAAGGCTGAGTTAAATAAATGGGCGGAGTCGGCACATATAGCCCAGTGGAACCGGGAATCAGTAGGCAGGATGACAAAGATCCTATGGGGAGACCCAGATGGATCGAGGACAAAAGGTTTGCTGAAACTGGGAAAAGCCGAAATGGGCAAAATGATGGGAGTCTTAACGGGGCATTCGGGATTACGAGCCCACCTGTACCGTATTGGACTAGTGGCGAACAGTGAGTGCAGGGCATGCATGGAGGACGATGAGACGTTGGAGCACTTCTTATGCCACTGCCCGGCCTTCACACAAGCTAGATTCAGATATCTTTCGGATAGTACGATACCGGACATGACCAAACTTGTGGGTATGGACTGGAACAAACTAAGGAATTTCGTGAATAGCACCGAATTCCTATAAGGGACATAGTGAAGTAGTAGGATAAACTTAGAGCGCACAACAGGTCGAACTTAGCGGCTTAAGTGTATGTCTTACTGACATGGGAAGGTTTAGAGTGCTCCTTCTGAACACTCAACACCACGCCCCTCTTTTCGAACTAACTAACTAACTACTAATCTAACAACTCGTCAGTGGTGTTGGATGGAGAAGTGTGTACAACTTTTGAAGCCGTTTGAAGAAATAACTAAAATTACAAGTTCTGGCCTCTCCTGCATATCTGAAGTTCTACCGCATGTAGCTGCATTAAAAAAATTCTTAGACAAGGACGAAACTGTACGACGAACAGCCGATTTACTTAATATAAGAGCCTCCTTAAAAGCGCAATTGGTATCTCGTTTTATTTCCTTAAGTGAAGATCCAAAATACTTTATTGCAACTTTTCTGGATCCCAGATTTAAGGCTAACTTTTTGGGAAAAGTTGAAGCTGAAAGAGCTCGACAGACTATTTTATTGGAACACTTAAAAATGACTTGCGACACGTCTTCCATCAGTAGTTGTTCATCGACGTCTTCAACTAGACCTAAACAGTTACGATTAAATGAAACTGATTCAAATGTAGCTCGTGAATCTCACGAAACATTTTGGGATTGTTTTAATGAAGTGGCAGATGAAAACAACATTCAGTCTCGCGATCATGAGAAGAACCAAATTGCTACCGAGATTGCGCACGTGGTGACGATCGAATTCATTTTGCAAAAACGAATCTAATCACGAGTTATTTTACTGATGGTGTTTCGCACCTACACACCGCGTGCATTTAAAATTTAAATTTCGTAGGTACTGGCGAGTGCAATTAATGACGTACTTGCAGAGATTGGAGCCGACCGGATATTATCGGCGGCGGCATCACACCAGCTGAAATAGGTTCAATATTTTTGTGTTGGCGGCCTTCTTGAGGAGAGTACGACACTCGATGTCAACTACTCCGATAATGTTTTCCGATATCACACCACAAAATAAGGATGGGAAATTCAACAATATGTTTCAATAACCGGCTTAATTATCAAGATACCGCTGGTTGAAATTTATAAAAATGTATAGTTTTATAAACTGTCCTCGGTATGATCTCATATACTCAGGGTGTTGCCAGGTCCTTCTTCCGACTGTGACGACGCAGGCTGGTATCAAGACGGCATGAAATTAATGTGCTTCATCTATGAGCGCTCTATCGAGTGCTATCGATGCGCTCTGACGAAAATAGGTAAATCTGGCCGGGTGCAGCACCGGATGTTGTCATGCGACATTCCGTCTTGGACCAGGGACCATGCGTGTATTCCGGCAATACCATCCGGTGCGGATCTTCCAACCAAAACCTGTTCGATTGGATGATGTAGGACCGCAGACATGCAGATTTTAAAGTAAATGCCTCAACTCGTCAAGTCGGGTGGCCGGATCTCATACGGATTCTGTGGGATCCAACTGAGAGTCTACAAGAGCGATAAGGCAGGCAACGCTGAAGATACACCTCCACATAACCCTGGTATAGTTTCCTTAGGGGAACATGCCCCATCGCAAACATATGAGATGCAACTACAGGATACATCCTTTTCCGATGTGCTTGAATGCATGAAGAAGGCCTTCGTCGCGGAACCGGATGAGTCACTTGAAAATGAGTTTTTTGGCGACACCGACGACGAGGTGGATGTAACGATTGTGACCTGATCTGGTTCGGCTACGGGAAATTATTCAGCACCACTCTAAGGCTGCATCCGCCATCATAAAACTCCTCCCACACAAAGACAAATAGATCTCGTCTTAATCCAGAAACCATGGATGAGTTGAGACATGGTTCTTGGACGTAGGACGCATGGGTTTAATCTGCTTCAATGTACAGGTATTAGAAGTCATAGGGTTGTTACTTGCCAGTAGCATTCTTAATATGTATCTTCTTCAATCTTTCACTACCGAAGATGTAGAAGCAACCAGCCTGACCTCGGTATATATGGCACAAGACGCAGAAGCGCCACCCGGTGACTTAAAATCACTGGCGAAAGAGAAGAAGAGGCACCTGATAATGAATAGCGATGTCAATGCACATCATCACATATGGGGAAGCAAGGGCATCAACGAAAGAGGTGAGTGATTTGTAACAGAGGTTACGAATCTGCTTTCATGAGTGAAAATAGACAATACGTGATTGATGTTACCCTTTTTTTCCGAGAGCATGTACGACATAATATCTGAATGGATAGTTTTGGTCACTCATAGCTGTTCTGATCAAAGACATATTAGTTTTTGCGTAATTAGATAGCCCCAGAGTGCTTGTCATTCCAAGCACCATTAGGAAGCCTGACTGGTGAAAGTTTAGATAATCTTTCAACAGGTCTATTCTGAACCTTAAGGTGCGAACTACGGGGACATATAATCAACGGTCGAACGAGTCACCTCAATCTTAAATTTCTCATTACAGGTCGCATGTCCCAAGGTCAAATGAAGGGGGAAACAGCGGCCACATTGGTGGTCGCCACATCTGATTAAACTCAGGAAGTGCTGTAGTAAGCTCGTTAAAAGGGCAAAGTCCACAAGGGCACAACAGGACTAGATAGATATAAAGAAGAACTCAAGCAGTACGAGCGTGAGTTAAGGAAACCTAAAAGTAAATCCTGAATAGATTTCTGCAGCAATGTGTCCCAAGCCTTCAGGCTTAGGAAATTTTGGCCGCAACACCTTGGAAAGATGATGCTTCTTGGACGACCCCCAGTGGGAAATCACTAGGGGTCCTCCTGGATACACATTTCCCTGGCAACTAGATACAAAAAGATTCAGTTAGAGATTCCATTGAAGTACACCTATTGGTTGCTGCCAGTGAAATTGTAACCTAACCTTTGGGCAATAAAAACTTCAAACCTTGCAAGTCGCGAGGACCGGACAATGTCTTGACGGCAAAACTATAGGCATAGGCTGATATGCTGGTGTCTTGGCTCAGCGAGTTATATACCGGTAGTATCAAGCAGGCTTACTTACCTTTAGAATGGACGGAATCTAAGGTTGTTTTCCTTCCTACAGCGAGGATACCGTCTCATTCGGAAACTAAGGGTTTCTGTCCAATTAGTCTATCGTCACTTCTCTTGAAAACCTGGGAGAGATTAGGCGATAGCTACCTTAGGGCCAACATTGATCAGAGGTCTACTCAACAGATCGCCTACAGCAAGGGTAGGTCTGGTCAGCTTTATAGAGGGTTTACTCGCTGTTAAAGAATATACCGTGGTAACTTTCTTAGACATAGAGGGAGCCTTTAACTATGTAAATCCAGTAGCAATAACTGCGGCGCAGATGGCCTTGATGGTTGACAGCAATATAAGGATGTTTGTCCATAACCTTCTAACAAAGAGAAGAATGTTAGCTAGTTTAGGGTCATCGGACCCCTATAGATTTGTCTGCAGAGGAACGCCCCAAGGCGGCGTTTTATGGAACGCAGCTATGGAATCTCTCCAAGAACAGTATTCTGCTTTCTGTGCAGAAGATGGGTGTCAAGGCTGTTGCCTACGCAGATGACGTGGTCATAACGTTTATCGGGAAGTTTTCAAGTACGCTTAGGGAAATCCTGCAATATGCCTTTCATTCCACCGCAAGATAGGATTCGGATTATGGTCTTGGGGTGAACCCACGACGTTTGTTTTCAGCAGGAAGTCTACGGTACCAACTGTTGCTCCTGTCTTCTTAGTGGGTATTGAAATTTTCCTCTCTAAAAGCGCAAAATACTTATGTATTTTACTCGACAGGAAGTTAAACTTCAAACCCAACATTCTGGAAAGAGCCAAAAAGGCTGTGAATGCGCTATATATCTGTAAAAGACCAAGAGGTAAGCCCTGGGGTCTGAACCCATGTATAGTTAATTGGATATTTACGGTAGTAATTAGTTATATGGTTAGTTATATGGCGTTATCGGCTGGTGGACGGCTCTACGTAAATACACCTTCTGCACGATACTGGATACAGATCAGCAAATTGCTGGTATGTGTGTCACTGGTGCGTTGAGAACGACACCGGCTGATACACTAAATGTCATACTACTATTAATGACACTGGGTATTGTAGCTCGGCACCATGCCACAGCTACTGCTTTTAGAATTAGAGAACTTTGACTTTGGTCAGAAACTGGCTTCGGACATAGTGTCATTCCCAACACAATGCCTGACCTTCCAGGTATTGTCGATTACACTTTGGCTGAACCACTCTGATCAGAAGTATCACACTCTTATACCTGATTGATCAGAATGGAATGGTCGCATCCCTGGTCATAGAAGACTCGTGAAATTCTCTACAGGTGGTTAAAAGCTTAATCGTTGGTGTCTTTTCGAAGGACCTGGGGCTATTCATTGCGAAAAGACTGCCTTATCACTGTAGTGTCTTCTAGGTAGAAATATTTGCTATCAGGGAACTGGCGAAATAGCTGAGATGTAATGTTCTGACTAAAGTTGAAATCAATATTATCTTTGATAGTAAAGCTGTCATCAACTCCCCGGAAAGTGTCTTCCTGAATTCGGGAAATGGCATAGACTCTCGAAAATGTCTTAATGAGATGGCTGAACAGTTCAATATTCACCATATTTGGATGCCAGACTACAGGTACATACAAGGGAACTGCAGGACATAGTAACTTAGCAGGCAGGGGTATATCTTACATGCTGCAGGGGAACAGGAACATGAAATCATCTGATCTGCCTGATGTTAGCATCCGCCAACTCTTAAGCTTTTTGAAGCTATCAAACAGGTTCAACGGGAAGGACTAAGGAAATCTTACCTTTTTTCCTTGTTGCATTACAATGGACCGCAAGGTCTAAGTGAACCTAACATGCAGGCTACCACTCAAACCTAACCTAACCAAATCATATTTTTATAATATTGAAGATCTGAGGAAATTAAGAAACTGTGCCGAAGCAGGTATTACGACCACCTCAGAGGAGAAAATCCCTAAGGTCGTCCTTGCTGAAAGCTTTTATGAATAAAAGCTGCCGAAGCGTCGAATCCTGTATTGTTTATCATGACTGAAGGCTGGCCAAGAATGCAACTTTTATATTTAATATATCTGGTACTTAAAGGGTTATTATGTCAAGCAATGCCCCAAAAACCTGATCAAATTTTAAAATTTCAACCTCAGACATCCAGATAACAAAGCGACCTATGGATGTTTTTCACAATATATTTCGGCTTATTTTGGAAAGTTATACAAAACAAAATATTTGGTCAAGAGAAATGATAAAAAAATTTATCCCCAGATTTCTCGAAGGGAGTTATCGATAACATTTTCAGCTTATTTACAAAATATATCGCTCTGTTGCCACTGCCTTATGACGGCGGCAGTGTCGTGCCGTCTGATTCGGAACCCGTTATTCTTTCCGCCTTGACAACGGCTGAGGCGTAAGTGGAACGTGAGTTAAGTTGAAAAACGATTTGGAAGAAAAATGTAACACAATGGTTATTTCTATGTCGACCAAAAAAATATCAATGTATGAAATTTCTAGTACAGTGCGCGGACAGAATTTATGGAGAGTCAAAATTCGTGCGGTATACGACTCGAATTTCGCGAGATGTACTTTGATCCGGTAGAAAGATTTTCTATGCTCGCTCGCGTGCGTTTGCTCAAAAACCAAACAGTAAATGATAATATTGAGGTTATGTACTATGCTATGGCTCAGTGGATAGACGTTCGCACTTGGACCATAGACCAATAGACGAGAGTCTCGTTCCCTCTCTTTACGCTCTCTCGTTGACGACGACGTAGTAAGCCATTTCATCGAGTTCGAGTTGCTGTTGAATTGTACTCTTTGGTTAGACATAAAACGGTTGCTTCGTTCGAAGCAACCACCATTAAACATAATTTAGCTGTCATTAGTATCAATACAACACTATTTAAACTTAGTTTGCTACATGGTTTGCTTCTGGTTGCTTATCGCTCTCTCGCTTATCTACTCTGTTTTCAGTAATTTTCCTACTTCATAGTCGATTAGTTTTGTCATGGATACCCCTTCCTGGACTGACGATGCGTGTGTCTAAAATGTATCTGTATTTAATGTTCAATAACATACTTCTATTAACGTTTGTACACACCATCCAAAATAAAATTAATTTAAAAATCTGTAAGTAGAGTGTGTTAACCGGCAAGGAATTTTGTGGCAAAGATTTGTCGATTCTCGTACCAGTTTTCTCGAATTTTGAGCTGCTATAACTTGATTGCCGCAAGCAAAATAACAGTTAATGTAAAAGTTTTTCTTTAACATTTTGTTTGTTGTAAACATTTTCCGGTCTGCTTATCTGGTCCGCCTCAACAAATGTTCGTTTGATCCAATTACACTCCCTATACGAAGTTAATTTATTAAGTATTTCATTTGGGCCGAACGACATTTTTCTTTGAGTGTATCACTATTTCTCTATCAGACGTTTTAACAAATTGTTACACTGTACTTATGATATCGCTGGCTATGAAAGTCAGAAAGTCAGAGTTCGAATGTAGTAATATTACTTAAAAATAAATATATTGTAATGGAAACATAAATGGATGTACCCAGGAGGTATTCAATTCCCATAGAAGATACCATTAATGTACCGGTAACAAACACTTAGTTGCGTATTTAAACACATCAACTATAGTAATCATTTCCATGTATGACTGTAGTAGAAAAACTAATAACAAAAAGCATAAAATTTGATGACTCAAAATAAAATAATAAATACATCAGGGATGATTTTTATTTATTCGCCCTTTTTATTGATACTTTTTCATTTTATTGTTCAAGTTCGAGAGATACATAGAGATATAGTTTTCAAAACGCAGTTCTGCAAATGTATTCCTATGATTCCTGGCAAACCGTATAGCTATTTCAAATCTAACCACAGATCTTCGTCAGCGGTTATTTGAAATGATGACATTGAAAAATTCATCAAACTAAATGCAAATGAAAACTCATTTCAATTGAGAATTTCCAACTATTCAAGTGTTCGAAAAATATTGCAAGCACAACATGCAGGAACACATTTGCAAAAACCGAAACTTCAACAAACCGGTTCTTCGAAAATATCAAATTTTAAAAAACTGACAAACGGTTTCGGTTTTGAATACACTACTTACTTATCTGCGCTCGAACAACCCCGGGGGTCAGGGACCTTACAAAACGAAGATAACATGTTTCGTCCACCAGTTCGATCTTTAGCCCTATATCTTCAGTTGGTAATACCAAGTGCACGTAGGGATACGTCAACCTGATCCCTCCAGCGGAGTCTTGGTCTTCCTCTTTTTCGTCTTCCTTCGAGTTCGGTCTCGACAACCCTTCGTGCTGGTTCGTCTTCATTCATTCTACTGACATGGCCTAGCTAGGGCAATCGCGTTACTTTGTTCCGCTTAACTATGTCCATGTCGAGATATATGTAGCTCATTCAGCTCTTGGTTCATGCGTCGCCGATGCACACGGTTATGGACTATAGGGCCATACATTTTCTTCTCTCGAAGATTCGTAGAGAAGTTTCGTCTGCTTGCGACAAGACCCAGGATTCTGTGACATAAAGCAAAATAGGTTTAATGACAGTCTGGTATAGCTGGACTTTGGTTACTCGAGAGAGGGGTTTTATCTATAAAGTGCTTGCTTAGCCCAAAATATCATATACATATTTGCAACACAATTCTGCGCTTGATCTAAATACTGACGTTGTTGTTTTGTTTGCAGCAGATCCGAGGTATATAAATTCGTCTACCACCACGAAATTATAACGGTTATCAACGTTCACGCTTTGGTCTAATCGCATGGAGGCCCTGCTCGTTGAAACCATTAATTTTGTCTTGTCCTCATTTACGGTCAGACCCACTTTTCCTGACTTCTTCTCAATTCTCGAAAACACCGCAGTAACTTCTCTAACTGTGCGTCCAATGCTATCTATATCATCAGCATACGCGAGCAGCATGTGACTTTTGCTGCTGATGGTTTTCTTCATGTTGACATCAGCTATTCTCAGAATAATCTCTATTAAGATGTTAAAGAGATCTCACGATAGGGTGTCACCTTGTCGAAAGGTTCGGTAAGATCCTTACCAACTTTCACAGCGGATTTGGTGTTCGGCAGGGTCATCCAGCAAAGGCGTATGAGTTTTGCAGGAATACCAAGCTCAGACATTGCTTCGTAGAGTTTCCCCCATATCGGGCTATCAAAGGCCGCCTTATAATCGACAAATAGATGATAGGTGTCGATTTGTTTTTCATGGGTCTTCTCCAGGATTTGACGTAGCGTGAAAATCTGGTCAGTTGTCGATTTTCCAGGCCTAAACCCACACTGGTATTGTCCAATTAGGTCAGCGATAATTGGTTTCAGACTTTCTCATATTAGACTTGATAGAACCTTATATGCTATGGATAAAAGGCTTATTCTACGGTAGTTGGCACAGAGACTCGGCTCACCTTTTTTAAATATGAGACATAGTACACTGAGACTCCAATCACCGGGCATGCATTCAGCTAACCAAATTTTGCTTATGAGCTGATGCATGCACTTTATACAGCTCATCGACTCCAGGCTAAAACAGCTCCGCCGGCAATCCATCGACTCCTGCGGCTTTGTTGTTCTTAAGCCGGGAAATAGCTGTTCTGACCTCCTCTAGGTTAGGAGGGGGCAATCGACGTCGTCTTCTAAACTATAATCGATATCTCAGGTACCAATAGTGCAGAGAAATGATCTCTCCATATTCCCAACATACTCTGCACATCTGCGATAAGATTTCCGTCCTTGTCTTTACAGGAGGGGGGCCTGAACCGTGTCCAATAGTTCCATTTTTGACTTTTTGGTAGAATTTTCGGGTTTCGTTCTTCCTTCTGAATCTCTCAATTTTCTCACTCTCGCGCTTTCTCCACTGCCGTTTCTTACTCCTAAAGAGACGGGTTACCTCCTTCCTTTTCTCCCTATACCGCTCAATCGGAGCTCGCGTTGAAATTGACTAAAGCATTGCCGTGCGTGCCGCGTTCTTTTCATCATTTGCAATGCGACACACTTCATCGTACCAAGGTTTGTTGCAAAGCGATTTTTCAAAACCTAGTAGGGATGTCGTGGGCTTTAGTATCGTCATCGGGAGGGGGTGGGTTCTTTGCCAAAAGTTGCTAGAGCATTCTTGAGTAGGCTGTGGCTAGCTCTGGAAATTGCAGCTTTCCGATGTCCATCTTTCTCTGCGACTGGTTTCGTACGACTTTCGCTCTCCTTAATCTTGTGCGAATCTTTGCTGCTACCAGTTAGTAATCAGAATCGATGTTAGCTCCTCTGATCTCTCGTACGTCCATTACACTGGATGAGTGCCTTCCATCAATTACCACGTGATCAATTTGGTTCTTCGTTCTTTGATCAGGGGATACCCAAGTAGTCTTCTGGATGTCTTTATGCTGGAATCTTGTACCACTAATGACCATGTGTTTTGCCGCAGCAAAGTCAATCAGTGCCATACAGTTGTCGGAACTGTCAGCATTTAGGCTGAAATTGTCAAAAGTTGGATGAAACACACTTTCCCTGCCAGTTTTAGCATTAAAATCTCTTAGTACAATCTTAATGTCATGGCCGGTCATACGCTTCCTCTAGGCGCTCGTAGAATATGTCTTTGGCATCAACATCTTTCCCTTTTTTCGGGGAAAATTAGGGAAATATAAAAATATTTCGCTTTTATGCGGAACAAAATTCATGTTATTTCAAATGGCAACTTTAGTATATGTCGCAGTTTCTTTTTCTAGTGCAGCCATGTCCTGTCATCGCATTTCCTGAATGGCGGTAATGTCAGCCTTATAACTTTCGAGGGCATCTGCCATCACGCGTGTAGTTAGTTGAGTCTTTTCTCCGTTGGAACATCAATAATATGCAGAATTTCCTGAAAGAGGCGATAGTAGTTCCATGAAAAGATATCGTGGTATAGTCGTGTACCAACCAAAAGACGCAGTTGATGGTAAATCTAGGATACGGAACTTACAAGTTGACGAAGATGAAATATTGATGTCATTTGACGTTGCACAGTGGGATCGTTGGAAAAAAACTCACAACTTTGAAAGTATTGTTTTGATTATTTTGGAATGCACTAGGCACCTGTAGAGGCTTTCAGATTATTGCATTTAGAGGTACCCTGTGTCAAAACTGTTGGTGCTACAGGGTGTTAAAGGTGATCACTTTGGGGCTGTAAAAACTTTCAAAGCCTGATACTTTTACACTTATAGACCGATTACAAAGATTTTGTACTTCTGATAATCTACTATGCAAGGTAGAGTTGGAAATTTTAGTTCATTCAAGTGAGCGCTCATTTTAGATCAGCTCAACAAAATGAACTAGTTCGTTCATTTAGTTCACTAGTTTACTTTAGTTCGTTGTAACAGTTCATATCAACTGGAAACTATAGAGCTCATTTCAGTAGTTCCAGTTCATTCGGAGCGAATAATCTTCGAAATAGCCTCATTCTTGTAGATTTCTAAAGTGCTTTGGATACTGTGATATCTTCTTTCGCCATAATTGAAGGCATTACTTGTTGTAAACCTACGCGGAGATATAAAATGAGATCGACTTAAGGATTGGGTCGATTTGTGGCCGCCGGTAGTGCAATGGTAGTGTGCGCGGCTCCTGTACATGAGAACGTAGGATCGATCGCTACTCAAACCATCTTACATTTCTTTCGACGACGGTCACGTCGCATAGTGATGGCGACACCATCGAGTACTTAGCCATGAAAAAGGTTCTCAAAATACCTTTCGGAACCGGTATAAAACTGTTGGTCCCAATTAGTGAGTGTAAAAACTAGAAAGCGCACAGCTCATTGATTGTGAGAAGCTCTCCCTAATCCATTCATGGTATGTAACGGGAAACCATTTTTTTAACGATTGGCTTATTCCGTTTCCGAAATATTGATGTTTCTTTAATGTTGTTATATTTTGGAACAAAAGTAGTCATTAGCGCTGTAGTCATTGTACAAAAGAGAGTATGAACTAGAAAATGGCACAGAGAGCAGCAAAACTGAAATACAAAAAAACTACTGATACAAGGGAACTACTAAAACAAAAGAGCGGAACAGTGAGAACTAGTTCATCTAGTTCGTACAATTGAACTAGTTCGTTCGTGAACTACACAACTCTAATGCCAGGTAGACAAAAACATACGCTAGTGTTGCGGAACATATGTTACAGTTATTAAGATATTCTCTATCAAAGTTTAAAATTATCAATTTTTTCATTGACTTTTTCAGGTTTTAGTTAATAACTCGGCCATTTGAGGGGCACTGATATTTAAGTAAACACCACCAAATTGAGAATAACTTAATACAGAATGCAATGTACACAATACAATGTAATACAATCTCAAGCCGTTTGGAAATACCGACTTCTCAAAGTTGGAATTCATTCAACCTGTAAAAAATACAATATTTTCCCGAAAAGCTACTATAACACTGTGCGACAAATGGTAGGAGTCAGTGATCGGCGTGGGTTGTGAACCTATACAAATTTTCCTTTACAAATTTTATATTTAATGTAAAATTATAGATTATTTGGAAATGCACCCTACAGGTAGCAATTTTTGGACAAAGTTTTCAATTTCGATGAATTCCGTTTTATTATAGATTGAAATGTTCTTAAAAACAAACAAAAAAAGAAATAGATCCTACGCATAAATGAGCTCAGGAGAGCATACACTTACATACATATTAAGTCGAATTTTCGAAGGAGATTTGTTTGGGATTAAAAATCTGTAAGATTTTTTTACTATTTGGAAAAATACCTAATTGGATTCAATTTACCATGCATTGGTTTATTACATATAACAAAACTAGTAAGATGCCATCAATATGTACTTATATACTTTAAATCAAATTTTTAAAAGATTTTTCCAAAATTATTCATTTTGGGTTTTTTCCAAAAGTGTTAAAGAAAATGTGAATATGTCTGAACAAAGTTTTATAGAAGAGAAGTTTACCTCTCCAACAATATATAACATGTCTACGGACGGTATTACGACAAGTGTAGGTGTCACTCGCAATCCCAACACTTTGACCTGATTTTGCCATTTCTGTACCCTGCCGATTGCATCGTTCAGGAAGACAACTACACTATGACATTGGCAAACACATCGTATTGTTACCTGATGTCATAACTTTATGAGACTATGGTTTGGGATCATAAAATACGTCGAACTTGCTTAACTTTGGCGAAGTCCACTACAAGTGTCCCACCCCTATACCGATCCATTAATTTCATTAAAGTATGGATCAAGATAACAATAATGCATTAATCGATATATTGAGTATATTTTATATAAATGGTCTTTATTTTATATAATATACATGGACACTGAAAAATCAGTTTTTTTTATTGTTTGGATGCAAATATAAAGTGTGTTTGGACCTTGTCGCAAATATCATATACTTGTGTCCAAACATATTGTGTTTGCTATTCAATATTACATATTTGAAACACAATGAGTAATATGTTAGAAGATATGTGTTTACGACCCACATATATTTATGTTTCGGATACAAATACAGCTGTGTGTCTTGCACTGTCTGTGCTCTCTCGAGAGCAAGAGAGCAGCATATATTTATGACGTCATTGGTTCTTATATTGGTTGATGTATCGTGTTTTAGTTCAGTGTTGCCAGAGACAGACTAAAAAATTATGCCAAATGTCCTCAAAAATTGTGCTGTTTGCAAAAACATTATGCTAAAATTAGCCATTTAGAGTCTTTTCTAATTCTGAGTCCATAACACATACAGTCCCTCCAAGAAATGGGTGCTCATCTCGCCTATAAAAAGTTGTTACACATTAACCGTTTAAAGTTGTAATTTCCTTTAAGGCTGTAAGAGTTCATGTTTTCTCCGGTTAGTGAAAAAAATGTAAATGCCGCGGGTGGGATTCGAACTCACATTCGCTGGACCATAGTTTCGATGTTTGTGAAGCATCATCTTCAGCCGTTGAACCGTTTAACTTAAAAATAAATATTATGGTTTTAATTTGTTATAGCCTGTATCTTAATTACATACTAACAAAACAAATACATTCTACAACAATTTCGAAAGACATACTAAGGTTAATTTTCAGCTCTAATAAGTATTAAATTTTATAAATAAAGCTTAAAAAAAGAGTTTATTATTTTGTTTGAGGTATCTTTCAATCATCTTAGAATACAATTTCCTAAGTTTTGGATATTTTCTTTTGGAATCTGTTCCACTTATCCCAGCGAACAGTGGCCAAATCATCACTACTTCGAAATTTTCATTTGCGGATATTTCTCTCATAATGAACCCGGAGATTTTCCCTGGAGTTTGTTTCTGGAGTTTCGAGAAGAATAAAAGTCATATCTTGATGTTGAAGGAACTACTGTCCAATACGACTAATTTCAAGTTTGTTAATAATCGTCCATATTTTTTTCGAGGTAAAAAAGTACGTTTTACAACAGGTTTTCACTCCTGAGTAAAGGAGTGCATTATGGCATCCCTAATAATATAAGTAAATTTCCTATAAATTTGCCATTTATCTCTATATGGAATTTTTTAAATAGTCAACCTAGTTCTGATATTTCATGAATTAAGTTTTTGCTTTTAAGCCTGTGGAGTTGTTTTGTTAGCCAGTAACCTAAAAATATGATATTGTACCTTCATACCGATAAATATTATAAGTGGCTTCAAAACTTTAATTTTAGGCAATTGGGGGATGCGACAACCCTGTCAACAGAGAGGACTTCTGATAAATTAAAGGTAGAAACTTTGAGTACGAAAAATTGTGCCGTTTGCTAAAAGATTGTGGAAATTGTGCTAAACGGCACCTGGCATAATTTTTCAAAAATCAAGTGTCAAAACCTAAAAAATTATACCAACATGGTAACACTGTTTTAGTTTCATCTATTCAGTCGTCAATGCTTCGTCGGACAGACGATATCAGAATCGCTTGATCAGTGAAAAAGAATAAACAAACGCTCGGACTGTTAAATGGCTTGTGATGTTTGTTTGGATTTTGTGTATGTGTTGCGCATATACATATGGGTGCTACCAAAGTGAAAAACGATTTTGAGGAAAGAAACTGGAAAGGGCAACAAGGTGAAGCCCTTTTTCTGTCCGAGCCTTTACTGAGAAAATCGGAACGGCGGACCATTTGTGAATTAAACGCTTGGTTTGTATGAGATAGATTTGTATCTAAATACAGTCAACGAACAAAGTCTACATACAACCTATGATTTGGAAGTTTAAGAGAATTAGTAGCGACAAATGAAAATGATATTATTGCAATATTTTAGTCATTTAAAATAAAGATTATTTGAAGAAAAAATATAACATGGAAATTATTAGGGAAAAACACAATAATTAGCGGGAAAAGTCTGCATACAGCGTGGCAACTCCTAAAATTAAATGGAAAATTGAAAACAAAGAAAGGGAAATAACAGTTAACTTTGTTGAATTAATTACATTTACAAGCATAACAATTATTTAAGTGGACAAGTGACAAAAAATAAGGTATTATTCGAATTTTTATCCTTGAAAATGGAAAAACGAAAAGAGATTCATACTTCAGTTCGGAATATGGTAGTAAATCTCCGCAAGGAAAATAAATCTCATGGAGAAATTGCTAAGACAGTAAAATTAAGTCGTGCTACTGTCCAGACGATCATTAGAAATTATAATAAGGCTGACCTAAGAAGCTTTCGAGACGCGATGTTAACAGTATTCTTAAAGTAGTCAACCAGGATCCGAAAATAAGTGCTCCAAAATTGACGGAACACATCGTCGAATGTTCCAATATAATTGTTACTCCACGAACAATAAAAACGTTTTCCACGTCAGTGGATTTAATAGCAGAGTAGCATGCAAAAAGCCGCTAATTTCAGTGAAAAATCGCAAACTTCGCCTTGACTAAAGCACATATAGACAAGGGTATGGACTTTTGGAAACGTGTTGTATTTACTGACGAAAGTAAGTATAACATTTTCGGAAGTGGTGGCCGATCCAAAGTTTGGAGAAAACCAATTACTGCACTTGATCTAAGAACATAATACCAACAGTAAAACATGGTGTTGGCAACGTTATGGTTTGGGGCGCCATTGCGTCATCTGGAGTGGGTCGTTTGGTTTTTGTCGAGGGTAATATGGACCACTATCAATATAAAAATATATTGGAACAAAATCTGAAGGCATCTGTTGATAGTTTAGGCCTGGTAAATCAATGGATAGATAAGATAACGACCCTAAGCATACTGCACACGTTGTTCGAGACTGGCTTCTTTACTATGCCCCAAGACAGCTGAATTCGCCACCCCAGTCACCAGACTTAAACCCAATAGAGCACATATGGGACGTTTTGGAAAAATTGGTACGACAATATGACATTAGTAGCCGTGAAACATTAAAACCCGCCCTTATTCGTGCATGGGCTAAAATAACACCCGATATTACGGAGAATTCGGTGACATCAATGCCGCCCCGTCGTCTTCAAGCAGTTATTGATGCCCAAGGTGGACCGACCAAATACTAAAAGTTGTCTTTTCTTTGTTTTTATATATAAAATTTTGAAATAATATATATTTTTTGTGGCTGTATTTAGAATTTTTTCCTATGAATTTTCAGTGTTTTTGTTACAACTGTTTTTATTATGTAAATGAATTATTTTTTTTTTATAAATAAACTTATTTATTAATGCCTTAAATATTGAAATAAAATTTTTTTTAATTTTCTTCACAAACTTTCTAAAACCTCTAAAACAAGGGATGTATGTAGACTTTTTCCTTGACTGTATATTCTTTGTGTACCAACGCATAGTGATAACCAATGCATAGCTGAAACCTTCCAAAACAAAAACGTGAGAGACAACAATGAAATAAAAAGCAAAAGAGCAGCAAATTCTCATTTCATGAAAAAAACAAATAATGCATTCAATGCACCTAAATGTGAAAAAGGCTGTTTTAAATATTTTAATTTTTTGTATTAATTATTTATAATTATTATAAAATTAATTATTTATAAAATTAATAATAATAAATAATACATACATATGTATATATTGAAATCAAAGAATAAATCGTTTTTAAATATTATGTTTGGGGGGAAATATGCATATGTTTCCACGTAGCAATGCAACAATGTTTGCGAGTAAACATGATGCTGTTTAGATTTAAACACAAGTTAGTTTGGGACTTACAAACATATTAATGTTTGAATTGTGTTTCAAACATATACATGGTTCTTGCAGAATATTTTAGAGAGGCCGTTATTTTTCAGCGTGTGTAGTTGCCTCAATGCTCTAAAACACACATATTAACTTAAGTATTTCCCACAAAATAATATGAAGCATCAACAGATAAAAGATCTTCAAATTCTTTCGCTTTGGGATCGTCGTTTTCTACATCTTGGCATACTGTTGGTAACCATTTCGTTCTAATTGAGTATAGTGCCGGATCGGATGATAACAACAAATGGTGCATTATAACTGCATTTTGAGATGTCTTTGTCACTTGCGAGTATTAAACAATCTGTATGGCTCGACATCTTTGTTCCTGGATTTTTGCACTTTTTCCGTGAGTTCGCCTAATGGAAGTTTTCGACAATTTCTTTCCATGCCATAGAACTTTGTGAACTGTAGATGTTACTGGATTCCATGTATATAAAGTAGATATTATATTCCGCGTATCGTTATCTTATTCGTCAAATTTTTCATCCATAATAATTTTTTTGCTATTAATAACAGCTAATATAATTTTGAAGCGTCTAATAAAATTGTGATCAAGACCAGTGATTTTGGGAGATGTTTCTGGATTCGCAAAGAAGCGTCTTGCAGAATTGTCGTCGTTGCAATTTTCAGGTATCTATAATCAGTCCAAGCATCCAACATTCTCCGTTTATTCGATCCTTTCCTTTCTTTTTCATATTGTGCAGAAATGTATTACCTTTGAAAGGGACAGTTTGATTTCGTGGATCTGTGCAATATTTAAGATCGTAAACCAAGTGTAAGCAACATTCCATAAATCGTATTCGTGAATGATGCGGTGATATTCCAAATTGAAGAGCATCTTTATTACTTGCGGTTTCACTAGATACGTTATCAAATTGAGAATTTTTTTCCCAGTACGACCTTATGTCAGTTATAGCATTGGCCACTTTTCCATCGACCATAGTCAAATGTAATTGAAAGGACACTTTTATTACTCTTCCGCAAATGTCCAATTAAATAAGAGTCAGTCTTTGGATTGTATTTCGATCATCCTTTATATATTTATATATATTCAATATTCAATATATATCCTTTATATAAAAAAAAAGTAGAAAAAATTCAAATCGCCGAGATACAGAGCTTTCGGAAAAAACGGAAAAAAATCACATTACCTCAATTTGCTCAGCCAGATGGTAGGTAACTTATGCTTTTTTATAGATACCTTTCCAAAATGACCTAAACGAAGCCCAGAGGTCTTACCGTTCCAAAGTTATGACCATTTTACTGAAATGCACAAATTTTTGTTTTTGGAAGCGAAATAACAGCACACATTTATTTGTTTTTGTAAATTAACACGTTTAAGATTTTATTTTATTAATTCTGAAAGGCGTCTTAAAGACCTCTCCAAGAAGCCCAAAAACAAAAAAAATCCGACCACTGGCTCAGAAGTTAGCAACTTTAGCCTACTACTACCCACCGACTGCCAATCCGAAAATTTTGAACCCGCTGCCATTTCGCACCCTTGCATTTTCGGACATGGTCCTAGTGGAAATGAGCCAAGGAATACGCTGGAGAAATTTGTCCGGAACTTCCTGAATCACCCTGTATAACCAATCTTCGTACTTTGTTAGGAATTTCTGTTTCGAGTTTTACAGTCCTCTGTTCGTTTTTTATACGAGTACACTGAAAAAGTTTTTGATTTTCGCGGTAGCGTTATTGTTCAGCCTTATACCATAAATTGTGTCAATGGGAAATAAAGGGTTCGCCATCTAACTTTTTTTTTTCAACTAGTGCTTATTTCGTGAATGGTAACACTTAGCTCAGGTCTGATTTGACAGATGATTAGCTTTATCCTTCCGCTGAACGAATATGGTTGTGTATACGCTTGAACAACGCTGGGGAAAATGGGTCTGCGATCGACTTACTGAAGATGCCGATTTTGCCAAAAAAAATCATATTTTCAGATGAAGCTCATTTTGATCTTGGCGGGTATGTAAACAAGCAAAATTGTCGCATTTGGGGCACAGAAAACCCGCACGCATACATTGAAAAGCCGATGCACCCAAAACAAGTCACTGTTTGGTGCGGATTTTGGACCAGAGGCATAATTGGGCCATTTTTCTTCGAAAATGAGCAAGGAGTGGCCGTTAAAGTCAATGGCGATCGTTATCGGTCCATGATGAACGAATTTTTGTTCACAAAAATTGACGAGGAGGATATTGGCAACATTTGGTTTCAACAGGACGACGCTACGTGCCACACAGCCGAAGCTACACTCGATGTTTTGCGCCCAGTTTTTGAAGATCGCATTATCAGCCGCAGAGCTGATGTCGTTTGGCCACCTCGGAGCTGCGATTTGACACCGTTGGACTATTATTTGTGGGATGCCCTCAAAGATAAGTGTTACGCCGACAAGCCAGAGACAATTGACGCTTTAAAGGACAATATTCGTGAAGCCATTGGTGAAATACAGCTGCACACAATCGATAATGTGCTTAAAAATTGGACCGATCGTGTAGGCTACTGCATGGCCAGCCGAGGCAGCCATTTGAATGAAATGATTTTCCATTATTAACCGGAAGGATTGTACTTTCAAATAAAAAAATAAATTTGAGAAAATATTCAGTAGTTTTTTTTATAGCATTTTCAAAAAAAAAAGTTATTTGGCGGACCCGTTATAAGGTTTTCCAACTTCTCGGATGAACACTTGATATTCCAACTAACATTGCAAAGAATATTGAACGTAGTTACGATTTCCATGACGATATTGTTGTAATTCAAATTGTCACACTTCACGAGTAAAAAGTATTTACATATATTCTACACAGGTAATATAAATTAAATATTTTTATCAGATAAAATAATTTTATGGCAAAACGATGACTTAGTATGGCTATGGGACACTTAGAATATTTCGCAGGTAGCGTAAAGTACACTAAATACACAGAAGGATTGGTATAGGTTAGGGACACTTAGGTAGAATTTGAAGAGAACTTCGTCAAAACTAGGCAAGTTCGGTGTATATTATGATCCCAACCCATAGTTTCATGTAAACATATGAAGTTTTTGACAATGCCATAGTGTAGTTGTCATCGTGAAGGATGCAATCGGCAGGGTACAGAAATGACAAAATCAGGTCATATTGTTGTTCATTATTGTAACACCGTCCATAGACATGTTATATATTGTTGGAAGGGAAAACTCCTCTTCTATAGAACCACGTTCAGAAATATTCACATTTCAAAATTTTCTTGAGCGCTTTTGGAAAATATACGAAGAAAAGTCAACATAAGTCATTTTGGAAAAATCTTTTAGTATATACATAAGTAAATATTTATGGTATCTTACCAATTTTTTTTATCTGTTATGGACCAATGGACGGCCAATTAAATTTTTTCCAAACTATAAAAAGCGTTGGGATTTTTAATCAAAAAAAACTTCCTATGAAAATTCGACTTTTTTTGAAATATTAAGCTGTCCTGAGCTCATTAATGCGTAGAATCTATTTTTTTGCGTGTATTTAGGTCTACAACAAAAAAAAATATATAGAAATGTTTGACAAACATCGAAATTGAAAAATTTGTTCAAAAATTTCACATTTTTATAGAATGCTGAATGTAGGGTGCATTTCCAAATGATCATGCTTTCGCATGAAATGTATTTGTCAAGGCCCTTTTTGCAAAATGTAAAAATTTGTATAGGTTTCTTGGAAACCCCTACAGAAAATTAAGAATGAAAATATTTTGGAAAATATTGTGTTTTTAAAGGTTGAAAAAATATCAAATTTGAAAAGTCGGAATTTCCAACCGCCTTGAGATAACTTAAAAATTGTTAGAGTGTATTCTTTACTGAAGTATTCCCAATTTAGTGATATATACCTTAAATGAATGAGTTATTGAAGTCATTGAATAAAAAGACAATTTAAAATTTTGATATAGAATAATAACGGTAAAGGATATTTCGCAACACTTAGCGTATTTTTTGTATGTCTTGTATAGTAGATCCCCCACTGCGGCCGAACCTGTAATGCAACAACGAAATGAAAATTTTGTCATACAGGCATATGCCAGGCCCCTTGAGTCTATACCGTACAATAATTGCATCCATGTGATGAAGCGTTTTTCTTTCAGAGTAATAACAATTGAAGGGGCAAAAGGATGAAACCCCTTAATTGGAGCAAGAAATAGTGAGTAGTCAAACAAAATTAGAAAAATATACTTATATGGCCAGTTTTTCAGTCGGAGATCATCTTCGGATATGAGTTAAACTACGTTTAAACCAGATTTTCATTTTTTCAGTCAAAGGTAAAACTACGCTTAACTCTCCAATTTGTGCGAGTTAAACTAAGTTTAGATTGTGTTAGCATTTGACAGCAGCAATGAAAAACAAGAATAAGAATTTTGTGTATGTAAACAATAAAACATTTTGTTGATATTCTTTGGAGTTTTGGAGTTTGCCGTCCGCTTGGATTTTCCACTTATTTTGGGACTCATGTTTTACACTAAAGGTAAGCTGTAACACAAAGTTATATTTTATTACACCAAATTCAAATGAATTTATATTAATGCAAATTACTCACCTCAGTTAAAAAAAAGAAGCTGCAACCACATAGAACAATTACCAAAACAAAAAAAAAGAAGATAAATAACAACAAACAACTGTTGATATATTTGACATTTGCACAAGGTTGCCATGACAGAGTAAAAAAATTGTTATGTATTTAAATGTGCACTGAAAAACAGAATGGACAGTTAAACTAAGATTATATCTAATCTCAGTTTTAGTAATCTGCGGTTTAAACTCGCTCTGAAAAACTGGCCAATAGAATAACACAACATTTTCGGTTAGATAAAGTTCGGGTGTTATTTATATACATAACTCGCTGCAGTCTCTTATTAATGAATACGAAGAGTGATAAGTTTTGGGAAAATAATTGTCGTTTAGTCTGTTGATGTAGTCTGCAAACAATTCGTACCTACTTTCTTTATGCAACGACCATGTCGGATATCTCCATGGCTTATTGTAAACCATTTTCAGGGTTTTGTTTTGGATAACCTGCATTTGTTTTAAATGGCATTTGGCTGCACGATACCATATGGGCGATACGAAGGATAAAGTTGGTCTGATAAAACCCATGTATATGAGGTTCTTGTGTCTCATGCTTAAGAATGGTCGTCTATTTAGAACGGATCATAACCCTCTGATCTCTCCATGCTTTATCGCAAGAAGATTCTACGTGTTTTTTCTCCAAAAACACATCAATGTAATTTACTTCAGTTTGAATGGTGATTTCGTTGCCACCAAATAATATTTGGATTGTTGGAATCCTCTTTGGTGTTTGTGATGGATGGTTGATATTAATTTTCCACTTTTCGAATTACTTACTGCAGGATTTCAGACTATGTTCCATTTTCTTACTGAGACCGATGGTCAGTTTTCTCAATGAAATATGTGCAGTTTTGTCTGCATAGTAGGCAACACCAACTCCTTTGTTTGGTTTAAAGTCCAAACTGAAAATCGTATATAGGATTGGGGATAAAATATAACCTATTGGAAGACCTGCAGGTATACCACTAAATGAGGACGTACTGCATTTAACTGAAACAGCGAATTTGCGATTGTCAAGGAAATTAACAATAAATTACTCTATGATTGAAATAAAAATAAAATTCAAATCAAAAATATATTACCTTCTAAAAATATTTGTATTCAGAATGAATGTTTCGATTGAATGTTTTTTATTTTAAAATTTTTCTTGCGCCCAATTTCACCAAACAAAATTAAAGCTAACTGACAGTAAAAAATTAGAAATTCGATTAGCTCTAACTGAAAGATAACTTAACATGGTGAAATTGGCCATTAATATGCAACATGAACAAATACAATTAATAGAAATATTTTCTTCGCAGCAAACGAAACTGATGCACAATCAAAGACAAAGTTAAATCCTTCAAATTGTTCTGCAGTCCACCCGTTGTCAGCATACGTGTAACGATCTATAGATTGATAAATAGTGCTGTTCGGCGGAGTAAACTGGTATATTTTACTCATCAGTGGGACGTCGTTAAAGGACATCAATTTGCGAAAGGATTGAACCTGAAAACAATAATAACGGGCATCAATTTGCGAAAGGATTGAATCTAAATACAGAGATATAACAACATACATCAGACAAAATTACACTGGTCAACAAAATCAAATACAACATTTTGAATAAGAGAAATACATTATAATTTAGGGATTATTGAATTGCAATTCGTGATCCCAAAATTTAGAAAATATATATTAATCCGAGTTGAATCCCTCTAGAATTAAAGATAATTTGAAGACGACTCCCCTTAACCCCGCTCTTTCTGTTTTTTGTTTCCTGTGTCACCATTTATAGTCCGATCGTAACGTGTGACATATCATTGTTCTCAGAATGACAACAGATACATTTTCTACTTTGATTACTTTTGACTCCGACGTTAAGTTCAAGAAGTGACTTCTGGAATCTCGGTTTTTACCCACCCAATTCACAATTATTTCTAAACATGTTTTTAAATTTCATGAAATTTTTTCTTTTACAGTATACATATATTTTTATTCATAAACAAAAAAGTTACAGAGATTTAAAAAACATCAATTTTACATTTTATTCCAACATTCGTTACCAATAAGATTTGGTCTTTAGTGTCGCTTGTGTGGTTACTGTTGATGTGTCCATTTTTAAAGTTCTCTCCTTTTACTCATTTTTCTATCAAATATTGATAGCCTTTTGGCGTAGAATACGTCTTACCTTACGGTATAGGGAGTCATGTCAGATTGTTATTGTTGTAATCTTTATTTCATTGATTATGAGGAAACAGCGAGATAACTTTTTTTTAAAATTTTTTTGTAGGTAAATGAAGATGTTATCTTTCGTTTGATATACATTTCATATTGGTTGATATCTTCCTAATATTTAAATTTATCAAATGAACATTGTTTAAACACATACACTCAAACATATGTGTGGTGTTTGGTTGAGTGTTTGAGTTTGTAGCGTGAACACAAACTATGCTGCTGTTTCAGTGTGGACACAAACCTTCGGCTGTTGTTTTGATTGATGAAATATTGAAATTTCGTATATTTACTTATGTATTTAAGTGAAACAAAATGTTAAATGTGAATTTGAATTTGATATGGATATATAATTATAAAAAAATATATGAAAAAATTAATTCATACATTTTTATGTTAAATTAAAAATAAATAAGCTATATTTAAATTTATTTTATTTAATTTTAAGCTTATGTATATTATCAAAATTAACTATCAAATAAATAAATTCATTTGCTTATGTTATTTATCATTTATTGTTATATATGTTTTCTGTCTTATCGGATGGCGTATTCTACGTTAAACTTAATGACCGTGTCTCTGACACAGCCTGCAGGGACAGTCCGTGGCCGAAGGCCTCGGACAACTGCCTGCTCTTTTATTTCTCTATTCTTAAAAGTACAAACAATCGTTAGGCAGACTGATTTTTTTATATGATAATGTCTATTTTCAATTATAAGCAAACATCGGATTGAGGTAGCTATTTTATATATATTGACATTATTTTTGTTAAATTGATCTAATTTAAATTATATGAATTAAATAAATCAATTTAAATTCTGGCGAGACTCCAGCTGGCTATACTGCTCTCGACTTCTTATTTTAGTAAATATATACACGCTGAAAACATCCGTCTTTTTTGTTGTTTGGAAGCAAATATAAAGTGTGTTTGGAGCTTGTCGCAAATATAATATACTTGTGTCCAAACACATTGTGTTTGCTATTCAATATTACATGTTTGAGACACAATGATTAATATTTTATAATATATGTGTTTGCGACCCACATATATTTATGTTTGTGATACAAATACAGCTGTGGTTGTTGCACTGTCTATGCTCTCTCGAGAGCAAGATAATAAAAGAGGGACAACGACAGAGTCTATCGTCTATAGTGAGTCTATCTGTGTTTTTCTCTCAGTCAGTGAGTCATAAATATTCCTGAATGTGCGTGCAAATTGCAGATGAAATGTTTCTTATTTTGCCTGATGTATTGCGTTTTAGTTTCATGTATTCAGTCGTCAATGTTTGAGACATAATCTCAAAGGCGCTTGATAAGTGAACAAAGAATAAACGACGGCTCGGACGGTTAAAAGGTTTGTGATGTTACTTTGGTTTTTGCGGATGCCCATTTGTGAAATAAGTGTAATAAAAAAAAACACAAGTAATTAATCCACTCGTGATTTGTATATAAATATCATGTTTGTGTACCAACGCATAGTGATAACCAACGCATAGCTGAAACCTTCTGAAAACAAAAACGTGAGACGGGCAAACGGGCAGCAGATTCGCATTTCATGAAAAAACAACAAATAATGCTTTCAATGCAAATAAATGTAAAAGAGCGCCGTTTTAAATATATTAATTTTTTGTAATAATTATTTATAAATTTTAATATTTATTGTTAAAATTTATTATAATAAATAATACATATACATCTATTGAAATCGAAGAATAATTCGATTCTAAATATTATTATATTTGGGAGGACATTCGCATATGTTTCCACGTAAGTATATCGTCACCTAAAATCCAAAATGACGTAACAACAAAATTCCAAAAATTTGCTTTCTGATTGATTACGATATGTTTGACTAAAATACATGACTTGTCAAAGTTTTAAACGCCTAAGTTCAAAATCAACGATTTTATTAAAAGGATTAAATAGATGAAGTTTTTGATAAATCCACGTTTTTTCTTTGAACTGTAATTTTTATAAAATTCCGATATACATATACTTACAATTGACTAAACTACATATCCCCACAAACTTGTAGACATCTACGATCCAAAATGGCAATTTTATTCACAAAATTCCGATTCTATATCGAACTATTTTTTGCCTCTACTTAGATGACGATATGGAGGTTTGGGGGAACCACGCGAATGCTTCCACATAAGTATATGAAAGTTTGGGATAAAGAACGCATATGTTTCCACATAAAAGCATACATGTTTGTCACTAAACGTGATACTGTTTGCATTTAAATACAAGTAAGTTTGGGCCTTGCAAACATATGAATGTTTGAAGTGTGTTCCAAATATATACATGGTTCCTGCAGAATATGTTTGGGAATATATGTTAGAGAGGCCGTTATTTTTCAGCGTGTACTCATGCGCTTTTCGTCCGTTACCTTATTTGCTGATTCACTAGCAACTCGCACAAACGTTTGGTATTTTGCGAATGACATGGAAATTCTAATAAATAAACTATATATTTTTATTATGGATGGGTAAATGATTTCAATGGCATTTCAATGATTTCATTAGGCGAATATTGATATTGTACCAATTGCTCATCCGTATAGAAACTAAGGCATGGTGGCTTGGCTATTTCATTATTCATTACAACTTCTGACAGAATTTTCAGTGAATGTTGCCAGAATTCATATGGAATACGAAACGAATTCTGAAAATACACTCGGGTCATATTCTGACAGAATTTGGAAAGAATTCGTAATAATTCGTAATGATTTCGAAATAATGTAATTAGATTATTTGTAAAATATTTTTGATTCGAAGATTTCGAATTCGTTCCGTAAGCTGTCAGAATTCGTACCGGTACTCGTATTCGGAGTAAAGCACTATAACTGTAAAAACATAACCCGCATGCAAATTAGTTTGAAAGCAAAAAAAGTTCAGAATTTCTTATGAATTTCGGAAAGTATGTTTATGAAATTTTCTCAGACTTTTCGTTCAGAATTCGATACGAATTCTGACAGAATTTTCGTAAGAGTTCCGAATTTTGTTCAGAATTTTCTGACATCAGAAATTGGCTGAACGTTTGGTTTGTTGGGTGGTTACAAACAAAGTTCGTATTTTCCCCCTTCTATGTAACCCATACATATCACCGTGGGGAATGGGCAATGAACGTTTACTCATTCCGATGGGAATTTTCGAAAATGTGTATGATCAAAAATGTGTAAAATTTAGAAAAAATGTCTATATCTATACGGAGCGTCCAATCGAAAAAAATAACTAATTTTTGGGTGATTCTAAGGGACTTTCATTTAGTGGTCCTACTCGTATGGAAGAATTTTTTTTTCAAAAACTCGGAAACGGTGCGTCCAATCGCAAAAATAATAAATTGTTTCCTACATTGGAGGCTTTAACTTATGGGTGTCTTGAATACGGCATCACCTTTTTTTTTAAAGCGATAAAACTACAATTTCTCGAATCAAAAATCACTAAAACACCATTATGCCAATATCCCGGAAACGGAGCGTCCAATCGAGTAAATAACTAATTTTTACGGATTTCTAGGGATTTTTCATAAAGTGGTCCAATCGTAGGGAAGAAATTTTATTCAAAAAATCGTCAAAATAAGAAAATCGATAAAATAAAAAATGCCTCTAACTCGGAAACGGTGCGTCCAATCGCAAAAATAATTGTTGGATGTCTTTAACACGGCATCACTTATTTAAAAAAAAAATTGCTATCACAGATGTGTGTTTTAGCGTTTTTTTAGTTTAAAAATGTTAGTTTAACGGATTTACAAAAAAAGTGATGCCTTGTAAAAGGCATCCATTGGTTAAAGCTTCCTATGGAGGTAAAACATTTATTATTTTTGCGTTTGGATGCACCGTTTCCGAGTTATAGTAATTTTTTTAATTTTAGCGAAATATAGACATAATGCCGATTAAGCGATTTTTTATTCGAACAATTTTAGTTATAGCGATTTGTTGAAACATACATTCATTGCGTATTACATACATTCATTGGTTACAGCCTCCTATAGAGGAAACAAATTAACTATTTTTGCGATTGAACCCATCGTTTTCGAGTTATAGCCATTTTGTTATTTTAGCGATTTTCTTATTTTGGCGATTTTTTTGAAAAAAAAAATTCCGTTTCCGTTTGCGAGATATAGATATTTTTTCATATTTTCGATCAGAAATTTAGATCGGTTACCAAAGGTAACCTATTACTCACGAAATTCGAACCCTGGTTACAAATAATAATAATTTTGTTTATATTTAAATATAAAATACACAATTTTAATAAAAAATAATTTTTTTTAGTTTTTTTCTATAAAATTCATAATGGATTAAAGCATCAACAAATGGTTGTGACAGCCATCAAATTCAAGTAATTAGTTGAGCCTACCAATATATTATTTGATACAAACGAATTACATTTTACGTTGATCCAACAAATAGAATATTCACCACTACAGGATCATTGATCACATTTATTTCTTGATGCCGTGGCTTCAACAAAACATTTCAGTTCTTAGAAATTAGAAATCAATTGAAATTATAAATTAGAATTAGATTGAAATTATAAATTAGAATTAGAATTAGAAATTAGAAATCAATTGAATTAGAAATCAATTGATATGCAAAACATTTGGTGATACGAAACACAATTATTGGTAATAGTAACTAAATAATGTGATAGTCCAAGGAACCGCCTTGGACTAAATATAGTTGTGACAACGAATCTATTCTCTGTGTGTTATACTCGGACTATAAATGGTATCACAGGAATCAAAAGGTCAAGGGGAGTGGCAAAAAAAATAAAAAAAATGTAAAATCGTCTTCAAATTAATCTTTAATTCTAGGGGGTGACAAGCACAACTCATTTTATCAAGCCACCCTACTACATATGGTTACGATAAAAATGCATTACATTTTTGGCCTAACTAAAATTTGGATCAACAGTGTATCAAAGTAACAGTTTAACTATCGAATTATCGGAAGCTGACATTTGCCTAATCGATATCTTTCCTCCGGCTAACAAAAATTATACAATTTTTCCGGTTTACCTGGATGTGTTCTACACAAATATATCATCAAATTGCGATGCCTCAGATCTCCATATATTTTAATAAATAAATAAATATAAATATTTTTCAAAAGAATATCAACTTTTCTGAAACCCATATTGCTTTAATGTTACTTACTTAGATAGTCTCAAACAATCCCTAGGGATCAAGGGCCTTACAAACAGAGGATAACATGTTTCTCCAACCGGCTCGATGTTTGACTTTTCCCCTCAAGTAGGACGCCAAGCTCACGCAGGCTTTTTCCCATATGGAATTTCCAACGAAGTCTTGGTCGTTCTATTTTCCGGTATCCTTAGGTCTTCGATTGTGGCCGTCGGTGCTGCAATGGTTAGTGTGCGCGCGCGCCTCTTGTGCATGAGATCCTGGGTTCGATCCCTGCTCTGACCACCTTAAATATCTTTCGGCGGCGGTCACCTCGCATAGTGACGGCGACACTATAGAGTATTTAGCCATGATAAAGCTTCTCAAAATACCTTTCGGAATCGGTGTAAAACTGTAGGTCCCAATCACTAACTATAAAATTACAAAGCGCACAGCTCACTGGTTGTGAGAAGCTGTCCCCAATTCCATCATGGAATGTAATGGGAAACCATTTATTTTTTTGCGTCTTCGATTACCCCTCGCACTTGATTCATTCTGATCCATTCTACCAGAATAGCGTAACTACATTAATGCCGCGATACAATTTTTCCAGCTCGTGGTATATACTTTGCCGATACTCGCCGATCTCTATTATAGGACCATATATTCTTCGGAACATTTCCCTCCCGAACACTCCCAGTGATGTTTCATCACCCAGGATTCTTCGCCACAAAGCAAGAGAGGTTGTATGACATCGGAGGTTAATGATTTCTTCCACCACCTCGAGATTATAACGGATATTAAAGTTCGCCGTTTCACCCTTCAATCGGGGGGATGTTCTGTTTGTCCAAACCATTAATTTTGTCTTGTGTTCGTTTACTGTCAAACCTACTTTTGCTGATTTCTCAATTCTCAAAAATACTGCAGTAAATTCTCATAGATTTCGCCCAATGATGTCTAAATCATCAGCATACGCGAGCAGTACATGACTTTCACTGTTGACAGTTTTATTCGTGTTGCAAGCAGCTTTTCTCACGATGATCTCAATTAATATGTTGAAGAGATCGCATGATAGGGTGTCGCCCTGCCTGATGTCTCGTCTCGTACTAAATGGTTTGGTGAGATCTTCACCAATCTTTGTTACGAAATTCGTCTTGGTCAGTGTCATTCTACAAAAGCGTGTCGGGTTAGAAGGAATACCATGTGCTACGACATATAGTATGTTGGTACAGTTTTACCCGTATGGGGCTATTAAAGGCAGCTTTATAATACTGTGTGTAATTTTTTAAGTCATGGAAATATAACCATATATGGACACCACTACGTGATAAAAGACCAAAAAAAAGTCCCGTGTCTCCCGGTTTTGCCCAAAGTCATGCACTTTTTTTATGGGCCTCCAAAGATTTGGGGCCTCTCTGTCATTGCAAAAAAAGTGATCATTTTGTCAAGCTCATATCTTGCAAACTGTTCGGAATTTTGATTTACTCTCTGAGGGAAAGTTGTAGCTATTGTCATAAAGAACAAAACTTGTGCACATAAAACTTCATCTTCAAGGTCAAAATCGCAACAAACTTTAAAAAATTACATTTTTTTGCCTTTTTTCCCCTGTTCAGGTCCATAGGTAGCAAACCGTTCAAAATTCAAGGGAACAATCAACCACGAAAATGTACCTAAGATCTCGATAAACAACTTTCTAGAACATATGAACTTCCTTGGAATTTGATATGAGATATGAGCCTGACAAAATGATCACTTTTTTGCAAAAATTACACCGAGGCCTCAAATTTTTGGGGGCCCATAAAAAAAGTGCATGACTTTGAGCAAAACTGGGATACACGGGTCTTTTTTTTTTTGTCTCTTATCACGTAGTGGTATTCGTACATGGTTATATTTTTTCGTGTTGCACTGTGTAATCTACAGAGAGGTGGTAGGTGTCGATTTGTTTTCGTGGATTTTCTCCAGGATTTGCCGTAATGTAAATATCTGGTCGATAGTTGACTTTCCAGGCCTAAAACCACATTGATCAGATCAGATCAGATCTGCAACAAATGGCTTTAGTCTTTTGCACATTACGCTCGAGAGGACCTTGTATGCGATGGATAAAATGTTTTTTTTTCACGATAGTTGTACACATTTGTCGGGGATGCAATCATCTAATCATATTTTGCATGAGCTGATGCGTGCACCTTTCCAACTCAACGCCGCCAGCCCAACCGGTATGACATAAGCTTTGTAACTTTTTTAAATATGAAAATTTTTGGAAATGACGGGATCATCGGCAAAGGCCAATAGCGACGAGTGCTTATCATGATCTAATATGGACCATAGGTTTATTTCAATGATTATGATGTCGACCAGATTATTAATTATATTATAACATACGATAATACATACGATATATAAAAATTACCTGTTTCCTTTTAATTTGTATGGTATTTGGAAACTCCATCCATATGACATCAGCACTACACGCAGTAGTTTTTCCAAATGTACCTTTGCCCACATACATGTAATATATACCTAGTGGATCAAAATCAACAACTTGAAATATATAGGGGGTTTCTTGGGCTAACATTTCAACTTTAGAATTCGGAGTGTGAATTGTATCGAAAGGATTGTAAAATAGATCCAAAGAATTCTTAAATTCGTCTTCAACAATCTAAAACGTTAACAAAAAATATGATGTAAATGTATTATTAGAGATATATATAATATAAACATATATATATATATATATATAATTTATATATAATATAAATGTCACTCGTACCAATCTGACACTATTTAAGATTATGGCGATTTCGTTTCTGAGAAAAAAATCAACATTTTATCTGGCTTTTGCCCTAAAAGTTCCTTTTTGTGTTCGTTTGTGAAAAAAGTTCAACTCCACTTCAAGTTTTTGTATTCGTTTCTGAGAATGTTGCACTCAAAACGTGCAAAAATCTTGAATTTTCTGACCTCTCAGCGAGTCATGGTGGAGACTGTTGCCAGATAAAATGGCAAATTTTCTGACATTTTGTTTGTGTTATTTGTCCCCGCTAAGCTAATTTTTCTACCTTTTGTGGGGTGAGCGAGGGTAATTTAAGCGGCTTCAGTTAAATTCGCTTAACTTTTCAAATAAAGTGGTCGAATTTTTGGTTAAGCGGGGATAACGACAAATACAATTTGTTTTGGTAAACTTTCGACCAGGTTGTACGAAGAGTCGCTTACCATTAAGCTTGTTTTTTTAATTTCTGCTAAACTAAGTTTTCGACGACTTTGTATGGGGAGCCGCTTAAAATCGCCTAATATCGCTTAGCTCCCCTTACAAAGTGGTCGAAAAATTAGTTTAGCAGGGGATAAAAAACAGGCTCATTGTTTAATATCGCTTAATTTTCCATATATACTGGTCGACTATATTAGTTAAGCGAGGTAATAAAGACATGCTAAAAATTCATACAGAAAGCTTGTTTTTTTAATTACTGCTAAACTAATAGTTCGACGACTTTGTATGGGAAGCCACTTAAAATCGCTTAATATCGCTTAGCTCCCCATACAAAGTGGTCGAAAAATTAGTTTAGCAGGGAATAAAAAAACAGGCTCAATATGTTCTTTTCTCACCCTAAAAAGGCACAACTTTAAAGGGACGACGACAACATTTTTTAAATGTTGCCTCATACAATGGCAACATTATTTTTTAGAAACAAAATCTCCATTAGTTTGCTGCATGGTTTGCCTCTGGCTACTTCTCACTTATTCACCTATCTACACTGTTTCCTACAAATTTCCAACCTCAGACCAGCTGTGGTATGGATACCCCCTGATTGAAATGAGGAAATACTTCATTAAATAAAGTATCAATTTCCCTGAAAATATAGCATCTGTATTCATGAGGACTAGTAATGTTAGACAATAAATTTTGATAAATAATTTTGGAACGAAGTTCCTTATCGCACGGTGCGGGATGGAGGCTAAATGAAAAAAAAATTAAACAACTTTTTGTTAACACTATTATGCTACAACCAATATACTGGTTTATCGATTTTTATCGAAAATATACTTTTCTTATTACAAAACAACGCATAAATTAATTTCCTTTTTTGATCTATATATTTGATTAATACGACGATAAACCGTCACTTTCGATTCTCTAGTAGTATTTGAATTAACGTTGAATGTGTTTTTTATGCAAAGTATATTTTCCAAAAAACCAATAAACCAGTATTTTGAACACTCTAGCTACAATCCAGTATTATCAACTATATTGGGTACTATTGCTTTGGTTTGTGTCTAGACTAACATATGTTGGGAAATTTCTTGTTTAATGGGAAGTTTTCTAGGTGGAGCTTGTAACCAATATTTAGTATATATTGTAGTTTTGAACCCAATAAAAAGTAACTTTAGAAAAACCAAAGTGAAAGAAATTTAAAAAGCGATTTTAGAATTTAGAAAAGCCAAAGGAAAAAAGTTTAAAAAAAGAACATATAAGTGCCTTTTCTTAAAAAAAAGTAAATTTTCTCAAAAAAATGGCCAGTCATATTCTTAAACAAAGTACGTTTTCTTAAAAAATACCTTATCTTAAAGAAGTTACTTACTTATCCGGTCTCGGGGGGTCAGGGACCTTACAAAACGAAGACAACATATTTCGCCAACCAGTGCGATCTTTTGCCTTATTTCTCCAGTTGGCAATACCAAGTGTACGCAGGGATTCGTCAACCTGATCCCTCCAGCGGAGTCTTGGTCTTCCTATTTTTCGTCTTCCTTCAAGTTCGGTTTCGAAAACCCTTCATGCTGGTTCGTCTTCATCCATTCTACTGGCATGGCCCACCCAGCGCAATCGCGTTATCTTGATCCGCTTAACTATGTCACTGTCAGGATAAAGCTCATGGTTCATGCGTCGCCGATACTCGCCGTTGTGCACTATAGGGCCATACATTTTTCGGAGTATTTTTCTCTCGAAGACTCCTACAGATGTTTCGTCTGCTTGCGATAGGACCCAGGATTCTGCGCCATAAAGCAAGACAGGTTGAATGAGAGTCTGGTACAGCTGGACTTTTGTTACTCGAGAGAGGGCTTTATCGCTAAAGTGCTTGCTTAGCCCAAAATAACATCAATTCGCAAGCACAATTCTCCGCTTGATCTCAAGGCTAACGTTGTTGTTTTTGTTTACGGCAGATCCGAGGTATATAAATTCGTCTACCACCTCGAAATTATAACGGTTATCAACGTTCAAGCTTTGGTCTAATCGCGTGGACGCCCTGCTCGTTGAAGCCATTAATTTCGTCTTGTCCTCATTTACCGTCAGAGCCACTTTTCCTGACTCCTTCTGAATTCTCGAAAACACCGCAGTAACTTCTCTAACTGTGCGTCCAATGATATCTATATCATCAGCATACGCAAGCAGCATGTGACTTTTGCTGCTGATGGTTTTATTCATGTTGGCTGCAACTTCTCTCATTAAGATGTTAAAGAAATCGCACAATAGGATGTCACCTTGTCTGAGGCCTCGCTTAGTTTCGGTAAGATCCTTACCAACTTTCACTGGGGATTTGGTGTTCGTCAGGGTCATCATGCAAAGGCGTATGAGTTTTGCAGGAATACCAAGCTCAGATATTGCTTCGTAGAGTTTCCCCCGTATCGGGCAATCCAAGGCCGCCTTATAATCGACAAATATATGATAGGTGTCGATTTGTTTTTCGTGGGATTTGGCGTAGTGTGAAAATCTGGTCAGTTGTCGATTTTCCAGGCCTAAAGCCACACTGGTATGTTCCAATCAGGTCAGCGATAAGCGGTTTTAGTCTTTCGCACATTATACTTCATAGATCCTTATATGCTATGGATAAAAGGCTTATTCCACGGTAGTTGGCACAGCGACTCGGTTGACCTTTTTTAAATATGGGACATAGTACACAGAGGCTCCAATCATTTTGCTAATGAGCTGATGCATGCAGCTTATCAGCTCATCGCCGCCAGCCTTAAACAGCTCCGCCGGTAATCCATTGGCTCCTGCGGCTTTATTGTTTTGCAGGAATACCAAGCTCAGACATTGCTTCATAGAGTTTCTCCCATATCGGACTATCGAAGCCCGCCTTATAATAGATAAATAGATGATAGGTGTCGATTTGTTTTTCGTGTGTCTTCTCCAGGATTTGGCGTAGCGTGAAAATCTGGTCAGTTGTCGATTTTTCAGGCCTGAAGCCACACTGGTATGGTTCAATCAGATCAGCGATAATTGTTTTTAGTCTTTCGCACATTATACTTGATAGAACCTTACATGCTATGGATAAAATGCTTATTCCACGGTAGTTGGGACAGATACTCGGGTCACCTTTTTAAATATGGGACATAGTACACAGAGACTCCAATCATTTCGCTAATGAGCTGATGCATGCAGCTTATCAGCTCATCGCCGCCAGCCTTAAACAGCTCCGCCGGTAATCCATCGGCGCCTGCGGCTTTGTTGTTCGTCTTGGTTAGGAGGGGGGCAATCGACGTCGTCGTCCAAATTTAGATCGATTGTCTTGTCATTGGATATCGCAGGTACCAATAGCGCAGAGAAATGATCTCTCCATATTCCCAACATACTCTGCACATCTGCGATGAGATTTCCGTCCTTGTCTTTACAGAAGGGGGGCCCTGAACCATGTCTATTAGTTCCGTTTTTGACTTTTTGGTAGAATTTTCGGGCTTCGTTCTTCCTTCTGTATGACTCAATTTCCTCACTCTCGCGCTTTCTCCACTGCCGTTTCTTACGCCTAAAGAGACGTTTTATTCCTTTCCTTTCTCCCTATACCGCTCAGTCGCAGCTCGCGTTGCAATTGACTGAAGCATTACCATGCGTGCAGCGTTCTTTTCATCATTTGCAATGCGACACTCTTCATCGTACCAAGGTTTGCTCCGAAGCGGTTTTTCAAACCCAAGTACGGTTGTTGCGGCAGTTTTTATAGAGTCGGAAATGGGTTTCCACTGCGCTTCAGGATCGTTATCGGGAGGGGTGGGTTCTGTGCCAAAAAGTGCGAGAGCTTCCTTGAGTAGGCTGTGGCTACCTCTGGTAATTGCAGCTTTCTCAATCTACTCAATCCTGTGCGAACCATTGCTGCTACCAGGTAGTGATCAGAATCAATGTTAGCTCCTCTGATCACACGTACGCCCATTACACTGGATGAGTGCCTTCCATCAATTACCACGTGATCAATTTGGTTCTTCGTTCTTTGATCAGGGGATACCCATGGATACACACCCATTTTAAAAGGCTTGCATGAAGACGTTTTCAATTTAAAACTAATTTTTTGTGATTCACAATGCCACTAACTATGTATGAGCGTAGCTTTAACTGTATTTGTACACATAATGTAAAGTATTGTGGATTACAAAAAAAATATTTTGAAATTGAAAACCACAGAAAATATGTCTACTTTTCAATTATGTGTTTACACAGGACATTGACCTAAGGCATAATAATATCTACAACTCTAAGATGTGGCTTATGCAAATCAGATCAAAAATCGACCAAAACTCTGTAACTCCAAATACAAACCCCAACAAAAAGTCTCCGGGTTCATGTAGAAAGAAATTGTCGAGAAAGAGATTTTCAAAGTAGTGACTATTTATCACTGCTCTCCAGGATAAGTGCGACGGATTCTAAGAGAAATTGCCCAAAATTTATAAAATTCAACTCTACGAAAATTTCAAGAAATTGTGAAAAACAATAGATCCCAAAAAAATATTTAATTTAGTTTTTAAGGTTTTATTTAAAAAGATATAGTATGTGAGCGCTCACTTTTGGAGCTCAAATCACCCCACATTTAAAATTTGCTGTTGTAAAATTCCGAAAATATTTGAAGTTAGTTATTCACACGGAATTAAAGTGTCGCAAATATAACCCATACTAATGCATATTTTAAGTTGAAGGTATGAGCTATAACAACTGTTTAAATTTTCAAGGGGGCGATGTGCACTCATATTTTGGAGTGACTGTATAACAGTTTTGAAAGGTTTTGTACACATGTAAAAAAACTCTTTAGTTTAGTTATGACAATTTCACTCAATGTGGACCTACTTTTTGTACATCTTGTGTATATTTTGTACACTTGACGTACTTTTTGTACTCCTTGTGTGCCATTTTTACTTTTTTCGTACATTTTGTCCACTTTGTGCACCCTTTGTACATCGTATCCACTTTCCGTACTGCTTGTGCAATTTTTGTGCACTTTGTCTACGTTTTGTGACCTTTTTTACACTTTGTGTACTTTTATGTAAAAGTGTTCTTCAATTTTTTGTCAGAAACGAAAATCGTTTTATTAATTTTACTATGCAGGGTGATTCAGGAAGTTCCGGACAAATTTCTCCGGCGTATTCCTTGGCTCATTTCATGAAGAAAAGTCCACTAGGACCATGTCCGAAAATGCAAGGGTGCGAAATGGAAGCGGGTTCAAAATTTTCGAGTTGGTAAAGTTGCTGACTTCTGAGCTTTTTGGAAAGGTCTTTAAGGGGTCTTTCAGAATCAATAAAAAAAGTAGAAAAAGTCAAATCGCCGAGATAGAGAGCTTTCGAAAAAAAATGGAAAAAATATTCACATAACCTCAATTTGCTCAGCCAGATGGCAGGTAACTTATGTTGAAACATAGCTATACCTCTTACCTTTCCAAAATGACCTAAACGAAGCCCAGAGGTCTTACCGTTCCAAAGTTATGACCATTTTACTGAAATGCAAAAATGTTTGTTTTCGTTTTTGGAAGCGAAATAACAGCACACATTTATTTGTTTTTGCTCTGTATCTCGGCGATTTGACTTTTTTCTACTTTTGATTCTGAAAGGCCTCTTAAAGACCTTTCCAACAAGCCCAAAAAATCCGACCACTGGCTCAGAAGTTAGCAACTTTACCCTACTACCCTCCGACCACCAATCCGAAAATTTTGAACCCGCTGCCATTTCGCACACTTGCATTTTCGGACATCGTCCTAGTGTACTTTTCTTCATGAAATGCGCCAAGGAATACGCAGGAGAAATTTGTCCGGAACTTCCTGAATCACCCTGTATAACTAATACTGTTTAACTGACCTTATGTTTAAACGAAGCCACAACAACTGCCAAATCCTTCGTCTTGGCACTTTGATAGCTTGCATACCGTGTGTTCACGAAGACTACATGCAGCTCTGATGGAAATCCAATATTTTCCAACATTTGATCTCCTTCATGTCCGATATCAGTAGTGTTCAACCAATTGTAGTACAGGAATTCAAGCCGATATGTTTCATTTTCAAACGGGCCATACTCAATTGTGGGAGGTGCTTTATCAAATTTATATGTTATAACCACCGTTTGTCCGTTATTTTCCCAGGTAACTCCACTAGGTCGAACGGAAAATCGATTTATGGCAACAGCGGGCATTTGTCGCTTTTGGTCATTCGTCAGTAATTGGTATTTTCCCACACAAACGGAATTCACTACAACATGAAAGAATAAGATAAAATTTCGAATATTAATATAATACCGACTTGAGGATTACTACAGGTTTAATTCTACCAAGCGAGAAAAAATTCTTGACAATAATTGCGATTGCGAGAAAATTTTACTTCATAACACAATCGACACAACTTGTTGCACATTGAGTAACTAACAGGCATCGCAAATGCACAAAAACGACCAGTAAAACAACCCATGATCACTTTCGTTTCGGTAAAATTTATTCGCTTCCGATCGCGTTGAGAAACCAAAGATAATAAACAATGGGTGATTTTTTTTTTTTGGTTATTGGCTTTGGAAAATTTTAGAAAACAGAGCGAAATTGGTATAAGTGAATGAAATATTCATAGAGAAATGACGTATTGAGAAGCGATTTGACTCAATAAATTTACGAAGTTTGGTGTGTTCCATATGGAAGTGGCATGTTGGAAAGTATTGCTTTAATAATACCAGATAGAGGCAATGGCTCAAACCAACCACCAACCAACAGCAACCGCATTTCATTTTGTGCGTAGAAATTCTTATGTAAATACGCCACAAATATATACTAACAATAAAAAAAATATGAGATGTCAGGGGACCCCCCAGTTGGAATGAAGTTCCTTTCGCTATACAGGGTGATTCAGGAAGTTCCGGACAAATTTCTCCAGCGTATTCCTTGGCTCATTTCATGAAGAAAAGTCCACTAGGACCACGTCCGAAAATGTAAGGGTGCGAAATGGCAGCGGGATCAAAATTTTCGGATTGGCGGTCGGAGGGTAGTAGGGTAAAGTTGCTAACTTCTGAGCCAGTGGTCGGATTTTGGTCATAACTTTGTAACGGTAAGACCTCTGGGCTTCGTTTAGGTCATTTTGGAAAGGTGAGAAGTATTGCTATCTTTCAAAAAAACTTAAGTTCCTGCCATCTGGCTGAGCAAATTGAGGTTATGTAAATTTTTTTTCCACTTTTCCGACAGCTCTGTATCTCGGCGATTTGACTTTTTTCTACTTTTATTGATTCTGAAAGGCCTCTTAAAGGTCTTTCCAACAAGCCCAAAAAAATCAGACCACTGGCTCAGAAGTTAGCAACTTTACCCTCCGCCCACCAATCCGAAAATTTTGAACCCGCTGCCATTTCGCACCCTTGCATTTTCGGACATCTTAATGAAATGAGAACTTCCTGAATCACCCTGTATATTACATACTAGTTAGTTCCAACACGCCTAAGCCGCCCGTCGAAAAATACTATAATTTAAATGGATCTTTAAAAAATATACTTTTTGTAAAATGATAAACTTTTGACGTAGAATACGTCTTACCTTACGGTATGAGGAGTCATGTCAGGTTTTTATTGTTGTAATCTTTATTTCATTGAATTTGAGGAAACGGCTAGATGAATTTTTTTAACATTTTTTTTGTAGGTAAATGAAGATGTTATCTTTCGTTTGATATACATTTCATATTGGTTGATATATTTCTAGTATTTTAATTTCTCAAATGAAAATTGTTTAAACACATACACTCAAACATATGTGTGGTGTTTGGTTGAGTGTTTTTGGTTGTTCATGCTCAACATTGCTTAGGAACATGTATCTAGTAAAAAGTGAAACGAACAGCAAGCTAATGTTGCTTGGCAACATGTATCTACTAAAAAGTGAAACAAACAGTAAGCTAACGTAATAAAGCTTTTTTGCGAAAGCTTCAATAAAGCTGTTGTAACATTAATTTTGAATTGTAAAGCGTAAAGCTTTCACACAACGCTCGAATGCTAATGCGAAGACTTGATAAGGTAAACCTTTTTTAATATTAGGGCGGCCCTCTCAACATTCGCAGAACTTATTTCAATAAAAATATTAATTAAAATACATAAATTAAATTAAGTTTAAAAAAATTGAACATAATATTTTTTTTTTAAACGGACTTGAATCAAATGCCGTTGGTAAATATAAAAATTACAGCAGACAGTTGTCCGAGGCCTTCGGCCACGGACTGTCCCTGCAGGCTGTGTCAGAGACACGGCCATTAAGTTTAACGTAGAATACGCCATCCGATAAGACAGAAAACATATATAACAATAAATGATAAATAATATAAGCAAATGAATTTATTGTTATATATGTTTTCTGTCTTATCGGATGGAGTATTCTACGTTAAACTTAATGGCCGTGTCTCTGACACAGCCTGCAGGGACAGTCCGTGGCCGAAGGCCTCGGACAACTGTCTGCTGTCATTTTTTTCAAAGAAAACTTTTTTTATAGAATGTAATTTTTTTTAAACAAAAATATATTTTTAAGTCGTTTTTGTAAGAATATGTATTATATTTTCCCGAAATGGTCCGTTTTGAAAGAGAGGCACTTCCTTTATTAAAAGCTAATGTTTCTTAAGAACAGGTACTATTTTTAAGAAGAAGAATTTCTGTAAGAAAACGCCATAAGAGTATGAATTTTTTTACAAAGGAGTACTTTTTTAAGAAAAGGACCTTTATAAAGAAGTGGTACTCCTTTTTGGAAAAGGTTATTTTTTAAGAAAATTTACTTATTTTCAGAAAGGCTACCCATCTCAAGAAAATAAAAGAAAAGGTATTATTTTATTTTTAAGAAAGTGTACTTTTAAGTAAAGGAATTTTTGTAAGAAAAGATATTTTTTTTTTAGAGAAGGTATTTTTTTGAAGAAAAGGGTTTTTTTAAGAAATGGGAATTTTTTTAGAATTGGTACTTTTCTCAACATAGGTACATTTTTAAGAGTAGGTACTTATCTCAAGAAAAGTTATTTTGTTTCACAAAAAATTTACTCTTTAAAGAAAATGTAGTTTTCTAAGAAAAGGAAATTTGTTGTAAGAAAATTTACTTTTTTAAGAAAAGGTACATATTTTTAAAAAAAATAATTTTTGTAAGAAAATTTAATTTTTTTAAGCAACGCTACTTCTTTAAGATAAGGTACTTTTTTTAAGAAAACGTACTTTGTTTAAGAATATGAATAGGTATTTTTTGAGAAAATTTATTTTTTTTCAAAAATCTTGCACTTTGGTTTTTCTAAATTTATGTTTTAGTGGGTTCAAAACTACAATATATACTATATATTGGTTATAGTCCACCTAGAAAACTTCCCATTAGACAAGCAATTTCCCAACATATGTGAGACATCTAGTTAATTTATTTCTCTATGATCCAAGCCGTTAATGTAGACCAGTGGTTCCCAAAGTGTGTTCCGCGGAACCCTGGGATTCCACGGAAAAATTTAGGGGTTCCGCGACAAATTTTATTTCATTAAAAAAAAATAATAAGAATGGTGTTTAATATACTCACTAGGGTTGACTGAAAATATACTTTTTTTTTGAATTTGAAAATTTCACACTGAGAAAGAGATGTAGTTTGGGATCCTTAATAAGGGAAAAATAAACAATTTTTGAGGTCGAGCCACCCTCTTGAAATTTGGAAATTTTCGATATTTTAGCGTTGATGTCAAAAAAATCCTAAAATTTAACGAATCAACTTATTCGAAACTTCAAAGTTTGAGCTTGTTCAGTAAAAATTTTTTTTAAAGGTATTTTAAGATTTTCTCTAATACAAATCAATTCTGGGAAGCGGCAAAGAGTAGTTGGGATGCAAAAAATAGAGTCCATGACGTTGACAGCAAAGCAACGGTTTTAGAAAAAATACTGTATGTGTCATGAATGAAAGATAATACGATTACGCGGATCGTACTCAGAAAGTGTCCTCTCTCTGCGCATGTACGTCACAGTTGTGATTTGCTTTAGAAAATTGTGAAGTATGTATGGAGATTCAGCAAAAACATTAAAATTCAAAATAAATTGTTGTTAAAAGCAAATAAAATAAAACGTTGATTCAAAATAAAAAAAAGTTAAGAAAAAATAGGATGTGGCTGTTAGGAAAATAATTAAAATTTGTAATAAATATGAATATTTATGTACATATTTGTTAGAGTAAAATGTCGGGGTATTCAATATTTTTTGCAGGCATTTCGTGCAAGAGTAGTTTATAGACAGAACAATACTTTTTTAAGAAAGTGATTAAAAAGAACCCATACAGATGAAAGACACTTTTGCCCATGATTAAGCAAAAAAATATTAGTTTCATGTTTTATTCCATTTTCTTTTTCTTTGGTTCGCTAATACAATTATTTCTTGATTTAATTTTCGTATTAGGAAGAACATTCGAGAACGATAGAATTTTTTTTGACTTTTTCACTGCATTTAATGTCATTAGCTTACTGCAAATGTTTTTTTATAAAACCTTTGGTGATAAAAGGGCCATCCTGGTTTATTTTTTGAAAAATATTATGAACCGCCTGCATATGCACCATAAATTCATCAGTTGGTTTTGACAAGCCTCCTTCACTCAGGTGGTTACCCCAGGTATATTATTGGCTTCGGTACTTTGACATACACTGGTGAATATGAGGCCTACATAAAAAAAATTACAGCAGACAGTTGTCCGAGGACTTCAGCCACGGACTGTCCCTGCAGGCTGTGTCAGAGACACGGCCATTAAGTTTAACGTAGAATACGCCATCCGATAAGACAGAAAACATATATAACAATAAATTCATTTGCTTATATTATTAATTAATATAATTAATTATATTAATATTAAAAAAGGTTTACCTTATCGAGTCTTCGCATTAGCATTCGAGCGTTGTGTGAAAGCTTTACGCTTTACAATTCAAAATTAATGTTACAACAGCTTTATTGAAGCTTCCGCAAAAAAGCTTTATTACGTTAGCTTACTGTTTGTTTCACTTTTTACTAGATACAAGTTGCCAAGCAACATTAGCTTGCTGTTCGTTTCACTTTTTACTAGATACATGTTCCTAAGCAATGTTGAGCAACCAAAAACACTCAACCAAACACCACACATATGTTTGAGTGTATGTGTTTAAACAATTTTCATTTGAGAAATTAAAATACTAGAAATATATCAACCAATATGAAATGTATATCAAACGAAAGATAACATCTTCATTTACCTACAAAAAAAATTTTAAAAAAATTCATCTAGCCGTTTCCTCAAATTCAATGAAATAAAGATTACAACAATAAAAACCTGACATGACTCCTCATACCGTAAGGTAAGACGTATTCTACGTCAAAAACGGGTATTGTTTATGGAGAAGATTATTTGAATAAAACATTAAAGAAACTTACCAGTTAATGATTTTTCACTCCTACCTAAATCGGGTGTGTCGTCCGTTGCGACATTAGCGGAATTGGAAATGACAATTTAGAACAGTTTCATTAACAATCTTCTGGTCAGATGTGTTCGATGAATATCCAACTTTATCAAAACAGGCTATTCGAATTTTATTGCCGTTTGCAACCACTTATTTGTGTGAAGCTGGGTTTTCTAAATATGTTGCGACAAAAACCAAATATCGAAACAAACTTGATGCTGCACCAGATATGCGAGTTCAGTTATCAAACATAACGCCAAAGAAGCAGGTGCATTCTTCACATTAAGGTTTTTTCATTTATTTTAGTTAATATATTGCATTTTTATTAATTATTTCTATGATGTATTGTTTTTTTTTTAAGTTTTGTTTAATTCAATAAAATCTGAAATATTAAAATAATACTTGTTTCATTTAATATCTCATTACATTTTGAAAAGTCGTTGTTTAAAATATATTCAGGGTTCCGCTATCAGTGGAAAAAAATATGGGGGTTCCACGACCAAAATAGTTTGGGAACCACTGGTGTAGACACACACCAAAGCAAATGTAAACAACCCAGCGGGCAAAAAACCGAGCCTTAGCGAGTGTTACGCTAAATGCTCGCAAACGGGCTCAGAAGCGAGTATTTACCGGACCAAAACCGGGGGAGAAATTAAACTCGCCCAAATATTCGCAAACTGGTTTAAAAACGGGTGCTAAACGGACGAAAAGAGTGTTGCCGTTGTGTCGTGCGCCAAACAGAGGCACACACGTGCAGGCACACGACACAACAACAAAGTTTTGGCTATTGCATTTTGTTTTATTTTTCGTGTTGTTCTCGCAAAAGATATTGCAAAAGTCTCGCAAACGAATCTATTGCAAGACATCGTAAACGAAACT